>JBBPTX010000193.1:0-50294 GCA_038094595.1 Pulveroboletus aff. annulatus
CTGTAGAGGAGTAAAAGAGTGTAATGTGGTTAGATAACATCAAAATCAATAGGATTGAGTCATATGGGCATGAGTATATGTGAAAAATGAATAAAAAGAGGCTAATTAATAAAGTAATCAAAATATAGTTAAGTTTGAAGGAAGAACTTTGATGATTTGAGACTATATAGGATGGAATGGGGTGGGAGTTTTGAGTGAGGTGAAGGGGAGAATGGATACTAACCAGTATATAGCAATTTTAAAAGAGAAACAGCTGCATAGCATAAAAGAATCTAAAATTTCAAAGATGATTCCATTTATTAACAGAATAATAATCTCAAGCATACCTTCAGAAAGGCTCAAAAATGGTTTTAAGAGCAAGTAATCAAGCTTCCTAATTGGTCTGCATAGTCTTTAGATCTTAATCCTATTGAATATACCTGGAATCATCTCAAAAGGCCCCTCTTCTATCTTAAAAGGAGTTTATTAACTATGAAATAGAATGGCAGAGGAATAGGGGAAGAATGCCATGGAACAGCATCAAAAGTGGGTATAAAGTATGTCTAGAAGGATTAAAGCTGTTATTAAGGCCAAAGGAGCTCATATCAAGTACTAGATGCTTAAATTTATAAAAAGTCAAAAAACTGTCCAAATGAGCTATCATTTTGAAACAGCTGCCATTTCATCAAATCATGTTCAAATCTTTTAAATCTTGGATTGATAGAACGCCAAGAGTAAGTACTATATTTGATACACTAACCAATTTGGTCTATGATTTGTAATTACAACACACCATTACATTTACTACAAAATGTGCAAATATGCAGACAGTTTTTTGAGCCACTGTAACAAGAATTAGTGATGCAGTAGCAAACATCAAAAGAATTGTCACTACACTCGCACAAGGACAAGTAAAACTGCCCACGAGACAACTAACACCTAGTGGATCTGGTAAAGGGCAAGATAAGCTAATTATCAACACTTCAAGAAAAGTAGAAGTTTTTGCAGATCCAGGAGACTTTGATGGATCATTTGCCAAATTTGATGAATGGTGGGCAAAAATACAAGCATGGATACAGACCAATCAACATGCCATCACCCCACAAAGTGGCAACACAATCCTCGCAGTGCTATCAAGACTGAAAGTGTCAAGGGCAGGACCCTTTGCACAGTTAAGATTACAAAAACTATATACCAATCAAGGGTATAGTTGAAACAACTTAGAAACAGAACTCAGGAACCTGTTCAGAGAAAGCAACATCAAAGACCGAGCCATGAAAAAATTAATGAAATGAAACAAGGGAATACACAAGCAATTGACAACTTCCTTATCAAATGGTATGCAGAATATGAAAAGGTGGAACTAGAAGATCCACATGGGGTGTATCTCTTAGAACAAAACATAAAAAGATATATTATGGACTACATCTGGAAGAACAACCTGAGAAAGGCAACAGTCCACGAGACAATGCAAACTCTTTGAGATGTAGGACATTACCTTGAAAGTTTAGATCTTATCAGAGGATGAACTCAGTTTAGGTTTGGATCTAAACAGAATAAAGATCCAAATGCAATGGATATATCTGCTGCCCAAAAGGGGGCCAAATTATAGTATAACTGTGGTGAAGAAGGGCACTTTGCCAAGCAATGTAAAAAGCCTAGCATAAAGTGTGATCTTTGCAGATGGAGGGATGGGCACAAGAAAGACTACCAAAGAAGGCAGGTACAAAGTATGTCCTTGGATAATGTCAAAAGCACCGAATACATTTACACACCTGGCACACAAGCCAAAAAAGGAAAAGGACTTGATCCCACAATGGTAATAAGGGGCATGTCATTCAAAAAAGCAAGGGTGTTCTTCAGGGATGTCGAAGATGCCAAAAATAAGAAGTTGGCAAAAGGCAGAGTCTAGATTCAGAAACTAGATCTAATCTAGGTGAAGGTAAGCATAAGCAGGTACACTTTCCAATGGACAATTATTTTTCTAGTTTACATGTTTATAATACAGAAGCAGCACCTTCCACTATTATATCTTCTTCTTTGCTGATAGAGGAGTTCTCTCAGAGGCTTGGCCAGGGCGTCACACCAGTGCTTAATTCCTCTTCAAAGAAAGCTAACCCTTTGATCTCCCCTTTGATCAAATCCCAGATGAAGGAATCTTTTGTAGATCAATGAAAATAGATAATGAACTAAAAACGCTATTCAAAGTTTCATTTCAGTATCAGCACTCCTGGACTCAGGCACAAATTGTGTCTTCATAGATAATGTATTTTCCATGCAACATGCACTCCTACTTAGACAACTCGCACAACCTCTCACTATCTATAACATACATAGATGGTACACAAAATGAAGCAGGCAAGATCACACACATAGCATTACTCTTGCTTGACTACAAAGGACATTGAGAAGTGGTTAAAGCAGAAGTCACCAGCTTAGGAAAGAACCAAATGATGATCAGTTACTCTTGGTTAAAGAAACATAACCTAGATATCAATTGAAAAACTGGGAATATTAAATTAAGAAGTGGTGAAAAAGAATGCTGTGAACTTAGAGATAAAAGCATCTATCTCAGACTCCTAGAAAAGGAAGAGCAGGAAGCTCAATATAAAGTATACAAAAGAATAAAAACATTAGAAAATGTTATGCGTGGCCGTGGGTATGGTCGCACATAGACCTACTAACGCCTAGTAGGGTCGAAGGTGTGATCGCTAGTATCGACAGCGACGTTGGGCCAGCCGTGGGGATGCTGGGTCAAAGGTACCGTCTTTAAGATATAGACGGGTCTAGGGATAACCGCTGTCTAGCTTGACGAGTGGGTCAGAGGTTCAAGGTTGAGACACACGAAGGCGGGTAAGCCGTAGTGTGAAGCGTTCACTTGATGGTAGAACGAAGACACAAGGAGTAAAGATGATAGATTGCTAGTACTAACTAGGCGGCAAGCCGTAGGTAGAACTAAGCTAAGAAGGAGAGACGAAAGGCACTATTGAAGGGTTTATATAGTGGAGTAAAGGTGTGACAGTTACATGTCACGATGGTTAAGGGCCGGCGTGGGAAACGGCATTAGAAATAGAAAACCAATAGTGAAATCACGCATGAGAAAGGAAAGTTAAGGGCCAACGCATATGGCGTGAGAAGATCAGAAGAGAACGAGTACCTGCGCAGTGAAGGAATAAGCATGCTTACGAGTTGTATGGAATGTCATAGAACGACATGGAAGGAATGAAGCTAAGCATGAGAAGCGGAAAGTGTTAGTCCGAAAGAGAAAGAAAAGAGAAAGCGTTCGTCCTGCGAGCGAATCGTAACATTACCCCCTTAGTAACCCGAAGCTACAGCGAGGATTCCTTACAAGTCCCTAAAGGCAGGTCCCGGAGAGCCTGTGATGTTGGCATAGCTGACGTCATCGAGTTCGTCTCCATCCTTGTATGGAGAAGGGGCGCGTGGGGAGGATGGCGCGGGGTGGTAAGATTGTTGAGAAGAGGAGGAGGACTAACGAGAGGTACGACGGGGGGTGGCTCGGCGGACAATTTGTCCGTTGTGGAATGCGGCTTGGGGGCGGTGAGGCGTGGTTGTGGATGCGGAGGAGGATTGAGCGCGAGGGGAAGAGAGGCGAGAGGCGAGTGGGCGAGAAGGTCCGGGGCAACAGGCGAGAGAATGGCCAGGGGCTCGTCGGCGGCATCCCGTACAGACATGCTGTTGACAAGACAACTGGGTATGCCCGAGGCAATGACATTGGAAGCACCGTTGGTTGAAACGAGGATGTCCCAGATATACGTGATCTCGGCCGTTTCGGCCTGTCCACCAGTCATTAAGTGTTTGCCTATGGATAGGTGATCCATCTCTCAAGACTTTGTTGCCAAGTCCTCGACCTGCTGCAGCAAGATCTCAGAAGTTGTTGTCTACGTCGAGGAGGAAGGAGTCGTAACCCAGTTGGAAAGCGCGAGAGTATAACTGGTAACGCGCGTGATAGATGAAATCCTGCATGGTCCTGCCAAGTGTGGTGTGGGGGAATACTGGGCCTGAGCTGGATACGAAGGCGGTGACGTGGTTGATCTGCATCGCGGTTTCGAACCACGTAAAGATAGGTGAGGCGTCTGAGGTATATACACTAATAGGAACGCGAAGACGGTCATCAGACATAAGTGAATGGAAACGGACATAATGCTCATCGGTGAATCGCTCCTCTCAAAGTCGACCAGTGTGGAGATGAGACGAGACGTCCAACAGGACTTGAGAATCCCATCCAGAGTGGGCAACAAGGGAGTCCGAGCTGGGTGCACGGACGAGCTGGGGGCAATGAACTCCTAGGAACGAGGGAGGTCCGGGAGAAGGTTCCCTATGGGGCGGAGGTGTAAACGCTGGCGAGGATGCAATCCTGCCAGAGACAGGGAAGACATGGGAGGAGGGAACATTGCCAACAAGAGTGGCAAAGTTGACAGGTTGTGGGGTGGCGGGGCGAGTAGGAGAGACCCTCTCAAGGTCAGCAGAGGGAAGACAGACTATGCTGGGGTTGGTGGCGGGTGCGGCTGCAGGGGTGTCGATATTGGTGAACTCGATAGCCATGAGTAGGAGATGGAGAGGGTTTATTAGCAGTGTGGTGGGCGAGCGGATGCAAGAGAGAATGCATGAGGATGACGCCTTTTATAATCCTCCAATAGCTTCGACAAATGTTTCAAGTTCCGTTCGGGTTCCCAAGAATCTTCTTCGGCCAAGTACCCTTTCCATCGGATCAGGTATTGACGGGCCGACGGCATACCTCGATGCCGTATGATGCGTTCTATTTCATATTCTTCTTGTCCTTCGACAAGATCCGGGGGTGGTGTAGGGAAATTCGGGCCGTGTATGTCATTTTCGCGATAGGGCGATAACAGAGAAGCATGGAACGTGTTGTGGATTTTCCACGTTTGTGGGAGTTGGAGGCGATAGGAGACGGGGGACATGACGTCAGAGATAACGAAGGGGTCTTCGCGTTTTGCGGTGAACTTCAAATCTTAGACGGACCTTTTAAGATTCCTGGCCTCCAGCCAAACTCGTTGTCCTTTCTTGAAGGGTACGAATTTTGACTTAGACCTGGATGCCATGACCTGTCGCGCAAGTTCATGGGATGCGAGGGCTTCGTCTCGTAGAGCGATCAGCTCCTTGAGGCGGGTTTCTACGGCTGGGATGTTGGTTTCGGCAATCACTGAAGGAAGGGCATGGGGTTCATATCCCATCATGAGATAAAATGGGGACTTGCCGGTGACAGAATGAGGGCAGTGATTATGTGTGAATTCAGTGTGGGAAATGTGATCGGACCAAGTAGAAGGGTGGTCCCCACAGTAGATGCGGAGGTAAGTCTCAACTTCCTGGTTGACACGTTCTGTTTCGCCGTCAGTTTGTGGGTGGTAAGCAGTGGAAAGGGAAAGGTTGTAGTTGAGAAGTCTGCCAAGTTCTTTGGCAAAGGCGGAGGCGAACTGTGGGCCGCGATCTGAGATGATTTTTTCATAAAGTCCGAAGTGGAGATAGACTTTGTGAAAAAAGAGCGCTGCTACACCTTCTGCGGTGATAGTCTTCTTCGTGAGGCAAAGAATTACCCCCTTAGTAAGGCCGTGGTCCACCACGACCAATAACGAGTTGAACCCCTCGGACGGTGGGAGATCAGTGATTAGATCACAAGAAATCTGTTGGAAGGGGTGCGAACATGAGGAAGGGATAGGGACAAGCGGGGGAATAGTAGGGTGAGTGTTTGTTTTGTTGCGCTGGCATACGGCGCAGCCCTCAACATACGAGCGAACAAAGGAGGCGAGATCCGGCCACCAGAAGTCGGAGGCGACAAGCTGGCGGGTTTTAAGATAGCCGGGGTGGCCAGCGGAACCGTGGTCGTGGGAGCGCTGGACGACAGCGCGGCGAAGGTCACGGTCGGGGGGAACGTAGACGCGTCCCTAGTACTGGAGAATGCCGTCGGAGTATTGCCAGTCAGCGAGATGAGAGCGAAAGGCGGGAGGGAGAGAACCATCGAGCTCTTGGAGTTTATGGAGGACAAGGTCATCTGAGGAGGAGGCGGAGGCAATGTGGTTGGAGAGGGCGGAGTCAATGAGGCGGACGAAGAGGGCATCGGGGAGGAGGGTGACATCAATGTTGTCGGAGTCAACATGAGGGAGGAGGTTGGGACGGCGAGAGAGAGCATCCGGACCGGCGAGTTGGGTTCCAGGGACGTGAGTGATAGAGTAATCGTAGTCGGCAAGGTCAAGGAGCCAACGGGCTTGACACCGATTGAGATCTTGAGGGCGGCGAAAGTAGGTTAAGTTCTTGTGATCGGAGAAGACTTTGACAGGGAAGGGAGAGCCATGGAGGTATTGCCTCCAGGCTTTGAAACCACGTATAACGACCAAGAGCTCCCTGTCATGGATATCATAGTTGCGTTCTGAGGAGGAGAATGATTGTGATAAGTAAGAACAGGGGTGCCAATCCCCGTTCACATTGGTTTGTAACGAGATTCCACCCGATGCGTACTTAGAGGCGTCGGTGGCCATGGCAAAAGGGCGAGAAATATTGGGCATAAATAGCATGGGCTTACGGAGGAACAACTCCTTGAGTTGCTCGAAGGCGGTTTGCTGAGCGGGTGCCCAGGTCCAGGGCATAGTTTTCTTGGTGAGGTCGATGAGGGGTCAGGCAATATTGGAATATCCCGGAATGAAACATCTGTAGAAATTAGCGAAGCCAAGGAAGGAACGGACGTCTTTGACTTTTCGTGGCGTAGGCCATTTAGCAATTCCGTCGAGCTTGACGGGATCCATAGCGAGTTGTCCTTCCTTGACAATCATCCCGAGGTATTCAACTTCGGGAATGGCGAATTGGCATTTCTCTAGTTTAAGATGGAGATCGAGTTCAGTCATTCGTTGGAGGACACGATGAGTACGTTCTGTGTGGGTGGCGTCGTTTGGGGAGAAGATAAGGAGGTCATCCATATAAATAACCAACCATCCTTCCACAATCATATCGCGAAAGGAGTCGTTCATGAAGCGTTGGAACGTCGCAGGTGAGTTAGTCATGCCAAAGAACATGACCATTGGCTCGAAGAGACCTTTATGGGTAAGAAAGGCACCTTTCCATTGATGTCCGTCTTTGATACGTACGTTGTTGTATCCCCATCGTACGTCGAATTTGGTGAAAACTCGAGTGCCTTTGAGTTTGTCGAGAAGGTCAGAGATCAGGGGTAGCAGGTAGGCGTCACGGATGGTATGCTCGTTGAGGTATCGATAGTCCTGGCAGGGGCGAAGTTTGCCATCTTTCTTCTTGACAAAGAAGAATGGCGATGCTTGAGGAGAGTTTGAGGGGCAAATCTTACCGGCGGCAAGATTTTCGTCGAGGAAGTCTTCGGTGGCCTTCTTTTCGTCTGGAGTGAGTGGATAGAGTTTGCCGATCTTCGGAGTGAACGATTCTTTGACGTTGATCTCGTGGTCATAGGGTCTGGAGGGGGGAAGGGAGTCGGCAAACTCTTTGGCGAAGACTGAGGCGAAGTTCTTATAGGCGTCTGGGAGTGTAACTTTTGGCTTGGCCTTCTTGGCGGCTGCCGCGAGTTCGGTGGCAGTGGTAAGCTTAGCAACAAGCTTTGGGTGGGTCTGATGGTATCGTGATCCCGATTTGAGAACACGTTGGCAAGAGTTGGCATGGAGTGCCCGGCGAACGTAGAGATTTCCGTCTGGCATGTCAAGGAATGTGGAGAGGGTATGGTCGGGAATGGTCTCAACCAAGACGTGACGAGGTGGTTTTGAAGGGGGTGCTCGGGGTTGAGCGTCGTTGTGTCGCTTGAGATCGGTGACGTGGATATGGTAGAGAGATGCGGACTTGTCTACCGATTCTGGGATGTTGATCGTCCGCAACGACCAGTCAATGGAGGGGTTCGTAAGTCGTAACCAAGGCGTCCCAAGAATTACGTTCTCGGATCCGCAATGCATGACGTGGAAGCGCACGTGTTGTGTGATCCCATCAATGTTCGTGAAGAGGGAGGCAGAGTAGCGGATGGCCCCTTTGGCGTTGGGGGTTTGATCGACGTTGTTGACAGGGATGGGTGTCAGGAGTTTGTCAAGGGGGAGCTTGTGTTTTCAGGCGAAGTTTCAATCAAGACAGTTGATATCTGCGCCACTGTCGATGAGAGCGCGGGTGTCGACGGTTTTCATGGTGTACGAAGGATCAATGAGTTGAAGGGGAATACGCATTGATTTCTTGGACGTGGATACAAGTACAGGTGCACACGTAATAGGAGGAACTACTGACGTCGAGGCAGCATTCCGTTTTAAAAATCCGAGGTGAAGGCGACGCGGGACACCTTGGGTTCTTCATCGTCTTCTTCATCGTCTATCTCTTGTAGTCGAGGGACTTCTTCTTCGTCCTCGACTTCTACTTCTATAACTTTCCGGACGACCTTCTTCGGCCTTGGAGAGTTTGAAGTGAACGTAGGGCAGTTGGTGGCCCGATGTCCTTTCTGGCGGCAGCGAAAGCATCTGCCTTCCTTGCGACATTGTTCTCGCTCAGCGGGTGTGAGTCGTTGGATTTGAACGGCATCAACATCCATGGCATTGGGGTCTTTAGCAGGGGTGGGGGCAGTGTACTGATGATACGTGTGGCGAGTGGGGGTTTTGTGGCGGGTGGCGATTTCTCGAGTGCGCTCCATGTGTGTTTGGAAGGTGACCGCCTTCTTTAACCAAGCTGCTATAGTAGTAGGAACCGTCTCCATAGCTAGGATTCGGCGCATAAGGGCATCGGGGATAGCGGCTGAGTAGTAGCCGATAAGGACGTTGTCATCAGTGATGCCAGCGATGGTGCAGTGGTTTTGGAACTGAGCGTTGTACTCAGTAAGCGAGGGAGAGTATCCGCCATTTTTAGTAGCGGTCATGCGGGTGGTGGTGAGCCAGGCAATTGCGTTGCCGGTAGTGTTGTAGTGTTTGAACACCAAGATGAAGGCGTCGCGAAAGTCAGACCAAGAGCCCATCGAAATCATGCCATCGGCAGCGATTTTGGAGGATCTAAAGGTGTTTGCCCACGTGAGTGTGGGGCCTCGGGTCATATACGAAAGCACAAAGGCGATGCGCTTTGGGTCGGTGGTGTACACCTCAGCGTTAACGTTGAGGTAGAAAGCGACGGAGTCAAACCATTGCTTGGCCGTCTTATAGTCGCCATCGTATTTGTCTGGGGTACCGATGCGAAGTTCAAGGGGTTTAGTCGTCATAGTGGGCGATGGGGGACGAGGGATCGGAGGAAATATGTGGCCAGTCTGGCATCTGGGTGTCGGGGATGGAGGTGTCTGAGGACGAGGTATCTGCACAGAAGTAGAAAAACTGTGGGCAAGGTCGTGAGTAGTGAGTTCTTCGTCTGAGTCCAATAAAGGCTCGTCGGGGTCTTCATCCCAATATGTTTGGTTGGGATCGTCGGGGGTGTCAGAGGAGTCAGAGTGTGAAGTGCGTGGAGGTTCACGAGGATTCCAACGCGGATCAGTGGTTCGAGTGTTTCTATGAGAAGCTATGGTGGGCGGTGTACGTGATAGTACCTGAACGAGGAGTCAGCTTAGTTCTTTTGTTACGCATGGCCGTGGGTATGGTCGCGCGTAGACCTACTAACGCCTAGTAGGGTCGAAGGTGTGATTGCTAGTATCGACAGCGATGTTGGGCCAGCCGTGGGGATGCTGGGTCAAAGGTACTGTCTTTAAGATATAGACGGGTCTAGGGATAACTGCTGTCTAGCTTGACGAGCGGGTCAGAGGTTCAAGGTTGAGACACACGAAGGCAGGTAAGCCGTAGTGTGAAGCGTTCACTTGATGGTAGAACGAAGACACAAGGAGTAAAGGCGATAGATTGCTAGTACTAACTAGGCAGCAAGCCGTAGGTAGAACTAAGCTAAGGAGGAGAGACAAAAGGCCCTGTTGAAGGGTTTATATAGTGGAGTAAAGGTGTGACAGTTATGTGTCACGATGGTTAAGGGCTGGTGTTAGAAATAGAAAACCAATAGCGAAATCGCGCATGAGAAAGGAAAGTTAAGAGTTAGCGCATACGGTGTGAGAAGATCAGAAGAGAACGAGTATCTGCGCAGTGAAGGAATAAGCACACTTACGAGTTGTATGGAATGTCGTAGAACAACATGGAAGGAATGAAGCTAAGCGTGAGAAATGGAAAGTGTTAGTCCGAAAGAGAAAGAAAAGAGAAAGCATTCGTCCTGCGAGCGAATCGTAACAGAAAAGGAAGAAAATGAAAAACAGGAAAGAAACATTAGAATAGGACAAGTAGTGGATGAAAAACTTAAATCCCTTATGGACCAAAAGAAATCCACTGTAGAACTCATACCAGAATGTTATCACAAGCATCTAAAGATATTTGAAGAAAAGACATCAACAAGAATGCCTATATAAAAGTCTTGGCACCATACTATAGATCTTAAGGAAGACTTTCAACCAAAGAAAGGAAGATTCATACCCCTGAGTACAGACAAACAAAAGGAGATATTAGATTGGTTAGAAGATCAATCATTGAAAGGATATATTAGACCCTTGAAGTCTCCTCAGACATCACCAGTCATCTTTGTACCAAAGAAAGATGGCCAAAAGTGCATGGTGCAAGATTATCATTATCTCAACTCACAAATGATATGCAATAATTATCCACTCCCCCTCATATCACAACTAGTCGATAAATTAAAGGGAGCCAAACTATTTACTACATTAGATCTTAGATGGAGATATAACAATGTACGCATCAAAGAAGGAGACAAATGGAAAGCAGCCTTCATCACACATAAAGGTTCTTTTGAACCCTTAGTTATGTTCTTTGGATTGTGCAACTTGCCAGCCACTTTCCAAATGATGATGAACAAACTATTTGTGGATATGGAAGATGTTGTAGTGGTCTACATCGATGACATCATGATATTTACAAAAATAGACAATGAACAGAAACATGCAGAAATCATCAAGAAAGTGTTAAAACATCTAGAAGAGAATGATCTCTTTGCTAAACCAGAGAAATAACATTTCTTCAAAAGGGAAGTTGATTATTTGGAGATGGTTGTAGAACAAAACAGGATCAAGATGGATTGAAAGAAGTTCAATACCATCTTAGATTGGCCAGCACCTACCAGTGTAAAAGGGATGCAGAGCTTTCTCAATCTTGTCAACTACTATCATAGTTTTATTAAAGGATATGTGCAAGTTGCTAAATCTCTGAACAATCTCCTAAAGAAAGATGTTTCTTGGAAATGGAACTCTCCTCAGCAAGATGCTTTTGACAAACTGAAAGAATGATTCACCACAGCTCCTATCCTCACTTATCCTGACATCAATTGTCAATTCCATTTAGAAACAGACACTTCTGATTATGCAACAGGAGCAGTACTATCTATACTGAAAGAAGACAAATGGCATCCAGTTGTGTTCAGTTCACACTCGATGTTGCCAGAAGAAAGAAACTATCCTATTGTGGATAAAAAAATGCTGAGCATCATTAGGGTGCTAGAATAGTGGTGTTATTATCTAGAAGGAACAGAACATCCATTCGACATATGGAATGACCATGCAAACCTTCAATACTTTATGAAAGTGCAAGATCTATCTAGAAGACAAGCTAGATGGGTGCAATATCTATCTAAATTTAATTATGCCTTTGTGTACACCCCAGGATTGTCCAATGCGAAAGCAGATGCTCTCTCTTTTTAGAAGAGAAGATCATGCACAAGGAATAGAAGATGATAACAAAGGTATAACAATGATATCCCTGGAGCAGATAAGGATAACATCATCCAAAGTCACAATCTACAATGAAGGGGCACAGTTACAACAAGAAATATTTAATCAAACATGTCTCTTGACAGAGACAGAAGTATAGAAATTATGTAAAGAACACAAAGTGTGTGAAGAAGCTAATGGGCTTCTTTAACAAGAAGGAAACCGGTTATACATTCTGTTACACATGGCCTTGGGTAGGGTCATGCATAGACCTACTAATGCCTAGTAGGATCAAAGGTCGAGTCATTCGTGCATATGACGACGAGGGGCCAGCCATAGGGTTGCTGGGTCAAAGGTACCGTCAAGAATATTGATGGGTCTAGGATAACCGCAGTCTAGCTTGACTAGCAGGTCAAAGGTTTCTGGAGTGTAGAGACACATGAAGGCAATGAGCCAAGTGTGAAGTGTTCACTTAATAGTAGAATGAAGACTTAGGAGTAAAGGCAAGTGTATTGCTAGTACTAACTAGGTGACAAGCTGTAGGTAGAACTAAGCTAAGGAAAAGACAAAGGGACCCTGTTGAAGGGTTTATATAGTAAGGTGGAAGCGTGACAGTTATGTGTCACATTAGTTAAAGGTTGGTGTGGGGAACAGCGTTAGAAATATAAAGACCAATGGCAAAACCACACATGAGAAAGAGATGTTAAGGGTTGGCACATGTGACATGAGAAGATCAGAAGAAAAGAAGTACCTGCATGGTGAAGGATAAGCATGCTTACAAGATGTATGGAATGTCGTAGAACAACATGGAAGGAATGAGGTTTAAGTGTGAGAAATGAAAAGTATTAGTCCGATATCATAAGAAAAGAAAAAGTGTTCGTCCTGTGTGCGAATCGTAACACATTCCAGCCAAAAACAGAGATAATGAAGATTTATGAATCAAAATCCTTAAATTATGTCATGACTCGCCTGTGGCAGGTCATCCTGGAAATGAAAAGACTATCGAATTAGTCTTACATTACTATTGGTGGCCAGATGTCACAATCCAAATCAAAGACTATGTATCTTGTTGTGATCGATGTGCACGAATGAAGTCCTCCAACCAGCCTAGCTCTGGTTTACTACAACCTTTAGAAGTCCCTAGTGGACCCTGGCAGGACATATCTGTCAACTTTGTCACTGATCTGTCAGAAAGTAACAGATCAAACAGCATTCTAGCACTGTAGATTGCTTTTCAAAAGAAGTAGTGCTTATCACTTGTCACAAGATGATGTCCATCATCGAGACAGCAAGTCTCTACCTACACCACATCTTTAAGGACCATGGAATCCTTCTATCTATTGTGTTTAATTGAGGACCACAGTTTGCTTCGCAAGTCATGGCAGAGCTATGCAAGAAGCTTAATATTAAACAATGTCTATCCATAGTGCATCACCCTCAGACAGATGGTCAAACAGAGAGGATGATCAGAGATATTCAACAATATTCTGTGCAGAGCACCAAGGTGATTGGTCTCAATGGTTACCAATCGCACAGTTCAGTTATAACTCTAAGAGGCAAGCCTCCATGAAGAAGTCTCCATTTAAAGTCACTCGTTCTTATACTCCACACATGGGAGTAGAACCCATTGCATCATCCTCCAATGCACCAGCTACTGATGAATTCCTATCCACTCTACACAATGTAACGGAGCAAACTAAATTAAATCTAGAACAAGCTCAGCTATACATGAAGGCATAGGCTGATAAACATAGAAAGGAGACTCCTTCCTACAATGTTGGAGATAAAGTATGGTTGTCTACAGATAACCTAAAGTTGCTGTGTGCAAGTTGCAAGCTTACAGAGAGATGGCTAGGGCCATATGACATCATCACACTAGTTAGGAATAATGCAGTAACCCTTCAGCTACCATCCTCTGTGTGAATACACCCAACCATTAATATATCACAGATTAAGCCTTATAAAGAAAGGCTTCAGGAACAACCTGTCATCGCTCCTGGCCCTATACAAGTAACCAAGGATCAAGATAACTTTTACAAAGTAGAAAGAATCATTGCTAGTAGATTCAAAGATTGTCACCTTGAATACCTAGTCCACTGGCTAGGCTATAATGAAACAGATCAAACTTGGGAACCGGAAGATCATCTTCTACCAGGTGTGCTTGATGCCATCAGCGATTTCCACAGAGAGTATCCTTCTGCATCTCAAAGGCTGTGGATGTCTCATTCGGCTTTTATACAATGCTTTAACGAATCTGAGGATTTAACTACTCCATCAACACACCCTTTTGATCATCTGAAAGTCAATCCTTAGATGAAGGGTAGTGTTACAGCTATATATTTTTCAACCTTTATTCTGCATATATGAACACTTTTTATCTTATCAAGGGAAAACCCGACATAGACACTGTGCCAGATACAGGAAATCTACGGGCCCTTCAAGATCTGTGAGCATTCACTTTCACCCCTTCACTTTCATCCCACAGATCACAACATGTATTTAACACTTTGTGATCATCACAGACCTCACATCAGTCACCCCCATCACTGTAATGTGATCCCTTATATTTAATTACCTTTGACATCTTCCATTCCACCCATCCACAGCAGATCAACAGCTGGTAACCTCATGTATATATTAATCTCCATTACAGGCCAACTCCTCATGTCAATCATGTTGGATCTAGGGGATAGACTTATGTAGATATGTATCTAGATCAGTACATAACATGTATCTACACAGTAAACAGTATATAAAGTCAGACTGGATGGAGCACAGTCTCCAGTCTAGTTCTCTTGTTCCACTCCTATCAGTTTACCTCTAAGATAGTTGCTCCACTCGATGTTTCAGTGATAGTGATTGCCTGCAGAGACTGTAGTTGCAACACAAGCCAAGTGGATCACTCTAGATAGCAAGGTCACTGGATTCCTCTTGCTTGTCATAAGTGATGCTTTACAGAGTCATGTCATCTTCAACTATACTCCTTTAGTGGATTCTATGACCAGAGCAATCACAAATGCCTGTCTATCTCTTGCAAAAAAGCTTTGGGATAAGCTTGAATCACTTTTTCAACCAGCTGGAGCTGCTGCACAATTCAATGGCTGGACAAAGATCAAACATTTTCATCTTACAATTAACAACATAGACTAACAGATCATGCAAATCATTGGACTCTTCCATGAGCCAACCAAAGCTGGTCTTTTTCTTCCAGAGAACTTTTACATAATGATTATTCTAGCCAAACTCCCTCCTGAGTTACAAAACTGGGCATCTATCTTCTCTGTCACTACCAATCCCACAAACCTTATGGTTTTGACCTTACAAGATCAAATCAAGAACAAATTAGCTTATTGTTCTGGAATTCACAGACAGTCCAAACCACTTTCTGCTTGCATCTCTTCTATCACTAAAACACAACAACTATCTATTTCTCAAGCAAAAGCAAACACGACTGTTATGATTTGCTTGCAGGGTTATCTCTTTTTCTCTACTTACGCTCTTGGACTAATCTTTTCCTTTCTCACGCTTAACCCTCATTCTTCCACATCATTCTATGATGTTCCATACTTCTCATAAGTGTGTTTACTTCTTCATCATGCAGGTACTCATTTCTTTCTAATCTTCTCACACTGTATATGCTGGCCTTTAATATCTCTTTCTCATGCATGGGTTCTATGACATTCCTTTACTTTCTACCACCGCTTCTCATGCCAGCCCTTAACCATTGTGATACGTAACTGTCATGCTTTCACCTTACTATATAAACTCTTCAATAGGGTATCCTCTTCTCTTCTTTAACCTAGTTCTACCTATGGCTATCGCCTAGTTAGCACTAGCAATCTATTCTCTTAGTCCTCGTTCTACTATTGAGTGAATGCTTCACACTCCAGCTCGTCACCTCTGTATGTCTCTATCCTTGAACCCTTGACCCTATTGCCAAGCTAGGCATAGGATACCTTGACTATCCAACTGTTGTTGGGTAGATACTTAGTTGGCAACTTCATGGCCAAACACCTTGTGTGGATATTTTCAACCACAAACCCCTTGCCCCTACTCTTGCTAGTTGCTAGACTTAGTAGGTCTATGTGCGACCTTACACAAGGCCACATGTAACAAGGACTAATGTCATTCATTGTGGTTCACCAAAGCAAAACAATTGGCAACAACAAACACAGCAATTGATTCCTTTAGGATTGAATGCTATGACAAATCACAAAAGTACTGGCTGTTATGCTAAGGCTAGGGTTCACCCACAACATCCACAGCCTTCCCAGATGCAATCTGGAGATTATAGAAATAAATAGATCCAGCAATGTTAGAACAATTGAAAAGGAAAAGGTCATGGACAAGTCAATAAAGTAAAAGGATTTGTTAACTCTGTCGTCATCCCTCAAATCAAGGAGATTCCAAATGACAAAGATCCTTGCACTCAGTTTATCAATCACTACCTGATTGAACAAGAGGAGGACACTGTCATATCTGATGTAGCAGAACCAGGTTGGGATGGACAACCATATGATACAGGTATGGAAATAGGTTTGATTCCCAGTGGGGTTATATCACCCTTTTGATGAAGATCCTCAAACAACAGCTGATGTTGAGAGATCTATGTCTGGATAGCCAAAGAAGAAGAAAGAGAAACGGAAAGCAGTTACTTTTTCAATTGGTGGTTTATCTTCACAGACATCATATCTTGTTAAAGACATGAATCATTTTATTGTCTTTTCACCAAAAGTGGAGTCTACTTTACAACAATGCATGTCTTCATCCTCTTCCTATACTCAAAACGATTGTAGAGATGCTTCAGATTATGTCTATGACAAATCTCAAGGAGATTGGTCCCACATTGATCTTTATGGTTTCATTTGCACCATTAAGGAATCTACTGAAACATCAAGTTTCTCAAAGGATCACTGGATGCTTGACAGCAGTTGTACAGATCACATCTCTTTTTTCAAGGATGACTTCATATCTCTAGATGAGACTGTTAACCATGCTGCTCTTGCCAATGGTTGCAACATGAACATGTATGGACCTGGCATTGTCATCATCCAACAAAAGAACACAGATCATCCACCCATTCAATTATCACTGGTTTGGTTTGCTCCTCAAGTGAAGAACAGATTACTTTCCATTTCAGCACTTACTCTTGACGGGTATATAGTCAAGATTGTTAAAGATAAAACCACAATTTGAGACAAGCAAAGTTGACTCGTGATACAGGCCTCTGCTTTATCACCTAGTAACATCCTACACTGGTTTCAGTTGTCTCTGATTAAACCTGGTGTTCTAGCAGCTTTGTCCTCTAAGGATACTTCATGCCAACTTTGGCATATGCGTTTAGGCCACACCTCCTGCAATGTGCTCTGCTATGGACACAAGCACCTCAAAGGATTACCACAGCTTTCTTCCTCTCCTTTTGCACCATGCAAAGGATGTGTCTTCGGCAAAATGGCTAATCGCCCTTTTTCCAAATCTCAATCATGGTCTCCTCACCCTCTTGGTTTGGTTTACACCAACCTCATGGGACCTTTTCCCATTGAACCATGCTCTTGTGCTCACTATGTGCTCACTTTCATTGACAATCACTCAGATTTTGCCCTTCTTTCATTTCTCCAGAACAAGTCTCTTGTTTCCAGTGAACTACAAAACATAGTCTCTTGGGCTGAGACAGCCTCTGGCTACTCACTCACCTCTGTATGTTCTGATCACAGTGGAGAATATCGAAGTCGAGAACTTCAAATGTTCTTCACTTCCAGAGGAATTACTCATGAAACCTCTGTGCCCTGTTATGCGTGACCGTGGGTATGGTCACGCATAGACCTACTAATGCCTAGTAGGGTTGATGGGTCAGTCGTTCATATATACAACAACATAGGACCAGCCGTGGGGATGCTGGATCAAAGTACCGTCAAGGGTGTTGACGGGTTAAAAAGGGGTACTGCTGTCTAGCTTGACTAGCGGGTCAAAGGATCAAGGGTAGAGACACACGAAGGTGGGTGAGCCGTAGTGTGAAGCACTCACTTAATGGTAGAGTGAAGATGCAAGGAGTAAAGGCGATAGATTGCTAGTACTAACTAGGCAACAAGCCGTAGGTAGAACTAAGCTAAAGAGATGAGAAGCCCTGTTGAAGGGTTTATATAGCGAAGTAAGAATGTGACAGTTACTTGTCACAATGGTTAAGGGCTGGTGTGGGAAGTGGCATTAGAAATAGAAGGCCAGTAGCAAAACCACGCATGAGAAAAGAGACATTAAGGGCCAGCACATACGGCGTGAGAAGATCAGAAGAGAACGAGTACCTGCACGGTGGAGGATAAGCACGCTTATGAGATGTATGGAAAGTCATGGAACGACATGGAAGGAACGAGGTTAAGTGTGAGAAATGGAAAGCATTAGTTCAATATCGAAAGAAGAGAAAAAGTGTTCGTCCTGCGAGTGAATCGTAACATGTCCTGTACACCACAACAGAATGGTCATGCAGAGAGGTTTAATCATACACTTATGGAGAAATCCAAAGCAATGCGACACCATGCTTGCATGCCTCCCTCTTTCTAGTAGGATGCTATAGAAACATCATTATATATTTATAACAGGCAACCCATTCGACATCTTGAATGGAGAACTCCTCACAAAGCATTTTTAGAAGATAAACTGGATATTTCAAACTTTCAAGTTTTTGACACAAAAGCTTATGTCTTTATACCACATGAAGATAGGAAGAACAAGCTCTCTCTCAAATCTGAGGAGATGATCTTTATTGATTATCCTCACTTTTTTAAAGGCTATAGGTTTTGGTCTATCAACAGACATAGAGTTTTTAAATCCACACATGCCATTTTTGACGAAGAAGTTTTTCCTTATTGTCTCAGAGAAAAGCAAGACAAACTGCCTTCTACTGATGAACCTATTTTAGCATCTGACAATCCTCAAATTGAACCTATGGATACAGTTCCAACCTCTCCTTCATTGAATCCGGATACTTAATGACTTCCACTGCAACACATCTATGTTCAACATCCTCCTTTAGTTCCACTACATGACCAAAACAATCAAATCCCACATCAATCAGTATACAGATGACATACTGATGATTCCTCATCATTCTTTTACAAAAAGGAATCCCTAGATTCTTCTTATTGGCAATCTATAGATCTTCAACCTCCATCATCATCTACATCTTCAGGTCACACAGCACCTTTATGGTTTCTGCCTAGCTCAACAGAATCAATACCTTATGATGATACTTCATATGGACAAAAATGATTATAGCTAGAGACAGGTCATTGATCAAGTATACCAGATCAACATCAACACAAACGATAACATCTCCATAATAGTGCTTCCACACCAGAATATGGAGATTTACTTTTATATGACAAGTTGCCTTTGCAACAACCTATCCATTTCCATCCCCAAGGACCACAATAGTGGTTTCCTCCTCATCAAGGTGATGAATTATTGGTTGAGTTTAGACAACGTCCTCACCAACACCATCCTACTGAAAATGAGAGAACAAGCATTTGAAGAAATCCACCTCATACTCAATTCCTGAGAGTATTATCAGATAATACATATGGAGATTTACCCCCAATTAAGATCAAAAGGAACCTCCTTGATGGACAAGACATAACACTTTAGGAGCAGATGGAAATATCTCAACCTGAACAAATGGATATATCACAAGCACAACCCTCTGGATCGTCCAATGAAGACAAAGATCTTGGCCAGATGTATTCAAATTCTTGGCTTTGCCATATGTTCAATGCTGCCATTCTTCCTTCGTCACTTCTCAAACAATACAAAGATGTATTGAAGTTACCAGCAAAAGAACAGAAGATTTGGAGACTTTTGATGAAAGATGAAATCAAATCACTTTATGATCAAAAAGTATGGGAATTAGTGG
This sequence comes from Pulveroboletus aff. annulatus, assembly GCA_038094595.1. Lineage (NCBI taxonomy): Eukaryota > Fungi > Basidiomycota > Agaricomycetes > Boletales > Boletaceae > Pulveroboletus > Pulveroboletus aff. annulatus. The sequence goes on from JBBPTX010000193.1 coordinate 19,572, forward strand.
ACCAACCAAAAGGACGTCAACCCATAAAAGGATGATGGATATATGCTATTAGAAGTGGTGATCGTAAGAAATCACACTTTGTCGCAAAAGAGTTTACACAGGTCTTTGGTATTGACTATGAAGAAACCTTCTCTCCAGTCACTCACTTTGAGATTGTTCATCTCATTTTTTCACTAATCATGCTTCATGATTGGGAACTTGAAGCCCTCAACATCAAAACAGCTTTTCTGTTTGGTAATCTGGATGAAGAAATCTATATGGAACAACCAGAAGGTTTCATAGTCAAAGGCAAGGAAACAAAAGTTTGTTGCTTGAAAAAGGCCATCTACAGTCTCAAGCAAGCTGCTTTGCAGTGGAACAAGCAGCTTCATAAGTTGCTCATCAAAATGTGTTTTACATGCATAATAGCTAACCTAGGCACTTATGTGAAATTCATAGGACATCACATTATCATTCTTCTTATCTATGTTGATGATGCCCTCTTTGTCACTTCAGACAAAAGATTCCTCAAGTCTCACAAAGACATTTTCATGAAACAATGGGAATCTTGAGATCTTGGTGAAGTCAAAGAATATCTTGGAATGCGTCTTACAAGAGATCATTCTACACAACTTCTTTTCCTTGATCAGTGCAAGTACACTGAGAAAGTGATCACACATTTCCAGTTGGAGAACTGTAAAGAAACTCCAACTCCATTACCAAGTGGCTACAAACCTAGACCAAACAAGAATACAGCGTCACCATCCATTCACAGTTGTTATCAGTCGGTCATTGGATCACTGCTATACATCATGCTAGGAACCCATCCAGACATTGCTTTCACCATTATCAAAATGTCACAGTTCTCTACCAATCCATCAGAAGAACACTTGCAAAAGACACTTTATATCGTGCGCTACTTAGCCACAACCAAGGATCTCTGTTTATCCTTCTCTGCAACTGGTTCTACAAACAGATTACTGGCCTATGTTGACACTGATTGGGCAGAAAACATTGAGACATCATGGTCTACAACAGGCTACTCTGTCTTCATGGCTAATAGGATTATATTCTGGCTTTTCAAATGATGGAGTGGAGAGATGGAGGAGATGGGCCGAGACTAGAGCCACTTAGTCAGTGGAGCGCACAGCACCATAGATACATGTCAATAGTAAACAGCCTGCAACCAAGACATGAGGCTTGCAGTCAGTCCTCTCAGCCAGGCCAGCCCTCTCCAACAACAATGAAGAGTTCAGCTTTCTTCCATAGAAGCAGAATATGTAGGCATGACAGAAGTTGCTTGTCAACTTCAATGGATCCGAAACTTCTATGAAGAATTAGGTTTCCTTCTCAAGCCAATCCCTCTCTGTGTGGATAATCAAGGTGCCATTTTCTTAGTGAGCAATCCTGCTCAAGAAGGATGCATCAAACATGTTTGCAAGGATGATCACTACATTAGGGAAGCTGTTGAGTTTAAAGAGATAGAACTCTTTTATGTTCCCTCTGAATATCAATTCGTGGACATCCTCACAAAGAATCTTTCAAGGGTTTCTTTCAAACAACAAAGAAAGTCACTCAAGATGATATGCTACCCAACATAAATGTTTCTAGCAAGAAGGAGTGTTGAGAATCAGTGATTTCTACTTTGAATATTCTATTCTAGCTCACTCAATTCTAGACTGGCTGACACATGTTTCTTATAATGTCATGTTCTAAGTCCTTGTACAATATTCTTATCATTACTTTCTCATGACATCATACAATGTCATCATGGCATGCTCTCACACCATTGTCTTATCTGCCAATAGGATTAGTAGCTCATTTAGCTTTACTTATTAACCTATAGCAGATTTATCTCTTATCAGCTATTTAGGTTTAAGTGGAGTCTTAACTACATAGCTATCACTATTTAAACAGGCCCACTCGTCACTTTACAATAATGAGTTCTTTTCCTCTCACTCATCACATCTACGGTCGAGCCTCTCTGCTCCCTAAAGATCTCTAAGCCACTCTCCACATCAAATCAACTCTTTCCTTGTAACTCTCCTCGTGCACCTAGTGAGTTTCCCATCTAGGTTCTTATGTCCTCGTCCACTGTACACATTGGGATTCTATATTCCCAATAAGAGGTGGTTGGAACTTTGATGCAGGACTTGTGTGTCATGTCCTTATATAGACTGGAGTCTCTGAGGTAAAGAATTGATCTTATGAATATCATTCTAGAGGAATATGAATGTCTTATCCTCCAGAATGGCAGGAAGAAGTCCAAGGGATCCTCTTTGAAGGACACTGCCTTTGGGGCCAATGCTTCTAAGAAAGGGAAAGGTCAGACATGAAAGAGATTTACTGGTACTTGCCACAACTGTAGCTGGCCTAGCCATATGAACCACAACTGTTGGGAAGATGGCAGGGGCAGGGCAGGGCAAGCCCCTAAGGGATGGAAATCACATGAAAAGAAGCCGGTGGACTTAAAGGACTTCAAGGGTTCGAAAGACTCAAAAGGGAGTGCTGCTGCTAATGCTGCAAGTCAACCTGACTGTGCTTGGTTGGCTCAGTCTGATGATGCATATGGCTGTCTTGCTAATGGTGACATACCTGAGCTGTACAACAGTGGTGCCTCACAGCACCTCTCTCCATCTCGTGATCGTTTTATTTACTTTGTCTCAATCCCTCCAAAACCTATACGTGGTGCTGATAACAGCACATTTGATACCATCGGTTGTGAAGACTTATCGATCTACCTTCTGAATGGGTCAATCCAGTCATGGATCCTCTTGAAAGATGTTCTGTATGTACCGAGCATGCGCATTATACTCGAGTTGATCAGTCATCTGACCAACGCTGGTTGCTGTGCAGTTTTCAATGGTGGGCATTGTCAAATCTATGACAGCCACTGTCGTCTCCTTGGGGAAGTCGCCATTTCTAATGGCTTATACAAAATGTACAACATTTACCCAACTGGTGCTGTCGTGAAGAGCAACATGCATGTTACCCTGGTGAACTTGCATGTGTGTCTTTCCCATCTTGGGGTAGCTGCCATTCGTGAGATGTTAGCAAAGGAGATGATCACTGGAGTGTCATTGGACCCTCACCACACTGATATGGACCAATGCAAGGCCATTCGAAAGCCTATTGGGACTGTTCATGAGCCCTCTTGTGTGGCAGCCCTTAAGGATGAGGTCTATACTGATGTTTGAGGATCTTCTCCTGTCCTTACTTCCAGAAAATGGTGCTTCTATAGTTTCTTTACCAATGATCACACCCACATCAACCTCATGTTTGCAAAGTCTGACAGCATACCTCAAGTTCAAGTCTTGGTTGAAAACCCAACACAGTGTCTCTGTCAAGCACCTGTGTTCTGATTGGGGAGGTGAATATCTGTCCAATGAGTTCACTGAGCATCTCAAGTTATATAGGACGGAATGTAAACTCACCACCCATGACACACCTGAACATAATGGAGTCATTGAATGCCTTAATTGTACACTCATTGAATGGGTCTGCACTGTCCTCCATGCAAGTGGTTTGCCCAAAATGCTCTGGGGGGAAGCTCTACTTCATGTCATCTGGGTAAAGAACCAATTAGTAACTCACACACTTGATGGGAAGACACTGTACAAGATGCTTTATGGTCAGAAACCTCACCTGGGAGATTTGCTCATTTGGGGGGTGAAATGCTGGATCCTCAATCAGACCAGATCAAAGCTCAATGCCTATGCTGTCAAAGGCCATTGGGTCAGTTTTGATGCTGAATCCACCGCTCACCAGGTTTATCTGCCACACTATAATGCTGTGGTCATTGAACATAATATCACCTTCAAAAGGGACCCTGACATCACCTTGGACATTGTCGACAAGGATCTGGATCCTCCATCAGCAACCAATTCACCAAAATCTACCCTACCGCATCCTGTAACTCCTGCTACTGCTATTCATCCATCAAATGAACTGATTGTTGACCATCTTGGAGTGGATTTTGAAAATTTGTCTAGGCCACCGCTGCATTGCTCAACTTGTTAGTGTACCAAGTCGCAGTACATCCACATGTTGCGGAGTGGAACAGGTACTCATGCTGGGAATACCAGTTCCCTTTTGCCCAAAGATATGCAAGCAGTTGCTGGTGAGGGTGGGAGTCTGGTTCATAGGAACGAACCCACAGCCTCCATGTGCAAATTGGACGATGCTCATGTAGTCTTTGCACTACTAGCTAATAGTACTGCAGCAGAAGGTTTTGAACTAGCTACCATTAATGAAGCTCGCAAATGGCCTGATTGGCTGAACTGGGAAACCACTGTTACACGTGGCCGTGGGTATGGTCACATGTAGACCTACTAACACCTAATAGGGGCAAGGGATTGGTTGTTCATATATACGACGACATAGGGCCAGCCGTGGGGATGCTGGATCACGGGTACCATCAAGGGTATTGACAGGTCAAAGGTAACCATTGTCTAGCTTGACAAATGGGTCAAAGGTTCTAGAGTTTAAAGACACGCGAAGGCCATTATGCTATTGCATGAAGCGCTCACTTAATGGTAGAGCGAAGACTCAAGGATCAAAGGTAGATTGCTTAGAGTAACTAGGCAACAAGCCATAGGTAGAACTAAGCTAGGGGAAAAGAGGTGAAAGACCCTGTTGAAGGGTTTATATAGTGAAATAGAAGTGTGACAGTTACATGTCACAATGGTTAAGGGCTGGCATGGGAAGCAGCATTAGAAATGGAGAGAACAATAGAGAAACCACACGTAAGAAGGAAATGTTAAGGGCTAGCGCATTTGACATGAGAAGAGCAGAAGGGAAATGAGTACCTGCGCAGTGAAGGATAAGCACGCTTATGAGGTATATGGAATGTCATGGAACGACATGGAAGGGTGTGAGGTAAGTGTGAGAAAGTAAATAATTAGTCTGAAAGAGAAAGAAAAGAAAAAGTGTTCGTCCTGCGAGCAAATCATAACATTACCTCCTTAGTAACCCAAAGCTATGGTGAGGATTCCTTACAAGTCCCTGAAGGCAGGTCCTGGGGAGCCAGTGATGTTTGCATAGCTGACATCATCTAATTCATCTTCATCCTCGTAAGGTGAGGGAGTGTGGGGGAAAGATGGCACCTGGTGATAGGAATTTTGGGAAGAGGAGGACGACTGATGAGAGGTACGGCAAGGTGTAGCTCGACAGATGACTTGTCCGTTGTGGAACACGGCTTGGGGGCAGCGGAGAGTGGACGTAGATGAGGACGGGGTGCGAGGAGAGGTAAGGCGAGACGCGAGAGGGTGAGAGGTCCCTGGACAGTGGGCAAGAGAATGACCAGGTGCTCGTCGGAGGCACCCCATGCAGATGTGCTGCTGACAGGATAGCTGGGTATGTCTGAGACAATTGCACTGGAAACATCGTTGGTTGAAACAAGGATGTCTGGGATAGACGCAGTCTCTGCCATTTTGACCAGTCCACCAGTTGTTGAGTGTTTGCCTATGAATAGACGATCCATCCCTCAGGACTTTGTTCCCAAGTCCTCGACCCACGGCGGCAAGATCTTGGAAATGGTTATTGATGTCAAGGAGAAAGATTCATAGCCCATCTGAAAGGCATGAGAGTATAACTGGTAGCGCGCATGGTAGATGAAGTCCTGCATAGTCCTGCCGAGGGTGGTGTGAGGAAAAATTGGGCCTGAGCCGGAGATGAAGGCAGTGATGTGATTTAGTTGCATCGCGGTTTCAAACCAAGTAAAAATAGGAGAACCGTCAGAAGAATAGACACTAATAGGAACACGAAGGCGATTGTTAGACATAAGCAAGTGGAAGCAAACATAATTCTCATCGGTAAAATGCTCATCTCGGAGCCAGTTGGTGTGTTGATGAGCAGAGATGTCCAAAAGGACCTGAGAGTCCCATCCTGAGTGGGTGATCAGGGAATCCAAGCTGGGCACACGGACAAGTTGTGAGCAATGAACACCTAAGAATGAGGGAGGTCTAGGAGAAGGTTCCTGATGGGGCGGAGGTGTAAACATTGGCAAGGATTGGATCCTGCCAGAGATGGGGGAGATGTGGGAGAGGGGAGCATCATCAACAAGAGTGGCGAAGTTGACAGGTTGAGGGGTAGCGGGGCGAGTAGAAGAGATCCTCTTGGGGTTTGTAGCAGGAAGGTGGACGGTGTTGGGGTTTGTAGAGGGTGCAGTGGCAGGGGTATCAACATGGGTGAATTTGATGGCCATTAGGAGAAGGTGGAGCAGGTTTATCTACGGCGTGGTGGGCAAGCAGATGAGAGAGAGAAGGCTTGAGGGTGACATTTTTTATAATTGTCAAGTAACTCCGATGAATGTTTCAGGTTCCGCTCAGGTTCCCAAGATTCTTCCTCCATGGGGTACCCTTTCCATCAGATCAGGTACTGATGGGCTGACGGCATTCCTCAATGCCATATAATTCATTCAATTTTATATTCCTCTTACCCTTTGACAAGATCTGGGGGCAGTGAGGGGAAGTTCGGGCCGTGGACATCATTTTCGCAATAGGGTGATAGTAATGAAGTGTGAAATGTGTTGTGAATTTTCCACATTTGTGGGAGTCAGAGGCGATAAGAGACAGGGGAAATGACATCCGAGATAAAAAAGAGACCCTTGTGTTTCGCAGCGAACTTCAGATCTTGAACAGACCTTTTAAGGTTCCTGGCCTCCAGCCAAACTCATTGTCCCTTTTTAAAGGGCACGAATTTCAACTTAGACCTGGATGCCATGACTTGTCATGCAAGTTCATGGGACGCAAGGGCTTCTTCTCATAGAGCGGTCAGCTCTTTGAGGCGAGATTCGATGATGGGGATGTTGATATTGGTAATCACCAAGGGAAGGGCACAGGGTTCATAACCCATCATGAGATAGAATGGGGATTTGCCGGTGATGGAGTGAGGGCAGTGGTTGTGCATGAATTCGGCATGGGAGATATGTTCGGATCAAGTAAAAGGGTGATCTCTGCAGTAGATACGGAGATAGGTCTTGACTTCCTGATTGACACATTCGATTTTGCCGTTGATTTGAGGGTGGTAAGCCATGGAGAGGGAGAGGTTGTAGTTTAGGAGTTGGCTGAGTTCCTTGGTGAAGGTGGAAGCAAATTGTGGACCGCGATCAGAGATAAACATTGTGGAAAAAGAGCGCTGCTACACCTTCAGCAGTGATGGATTTCTTAGTAGGGCAAAGAATTATCCCCTTAGTAAGGCCGTGGTCCACCACGACCAATAAAGAGTCAAATCCCCCAGACAGCAGAAGATCGGTGATCAGATTGCATGAGAGCTGTTGAAACGAGCAGGAGTAGAAGGAGGGGATAGGAACAAGGGGAGGAGTCATAGGATGGGTATTTGACTTGTTGTGCTGGCAGACAGCACAGCCCTCATTGTAGGAACAGACAAAGGAGACAAGACCCGGCCACCAAAACTCAGCGGCAACAAGTTGGCGGATCTTAAGATAGCCGGGATGGCTGGTGGAGTGGTGGTTATGGGAGCGTTGGACAACAGCGCGTCGAAGGTCACGGTCAGGAGGAACATAGACACATCCTTGGTACTGCAGAATGCCATTGTTGTACTGCCAATCAGAGAGACGAGAGCGAAAGGCAGAGGGAAGAGATCCATCAATCTCCTGGAGTTTGTGGAGAACGAGGTCATCGGAGGTGGAAGCAGAGGCAATATGATTTGAAAGGGCAGAGTTGATGAGGCAGACAAAGAGGGAATCTGGTAGGAGTGTGATGCCAACATTATCTGAGTTGGCATGGGGAAGAAGATCGGGGCGGTGAGAGAGGGCATCAGGGCCCATGAGCTGATTACCTAGGATGTGAGTGATGGAGTAATCCTAATCAGCGAGGTCAAGTAGCCAGTGGGCTTGACATCAATTGAGATCTTGAGGGTGACAGAAATATATCAAGTTCTTGTGATCCGAGAAGACTGTGATGGGGAAGGGAGAGCCATGGAGATATTGTCTCCAGGCTTTGAAACCGCGTATGATGGCCAAGAGCTCCCGGTTGTGGATGTCATAGTTGCGTTCTGAAGAAGAGAACAATTGCAATAAGTAAGAACAGGGGTGCCAATCCCTGTTCGCATCTGTTTGTAACAGAATACCCCCCAACATGTATTTCAAGGCGTCAGTGGCCATGGCAAAAGGGTGAGAGATGTTGGGCATAAAGAGGACGGGCTTAAGGAGGAACAACTGCTTGAGTTGTTCGAAAGCAGTCTGTTGTATGATTGACCAAGTCCAAGACATGGTCTTCTTTGTGAGATTGATGAGGGGGCGGGCGATGTTAGAGTAGCCAGGGATGAATCATCTGTAGAAGTTAGTGAAACCAAGGAAGGAACGGACATCCTTGACTTTCTGTGGCATTGGCCACTTGGCAATACCATTGAGCTTGACAGGGTCCATGGCAAGCTGCCCTTCTTTGACAATCATGCCAAGATATTCAACTTCGGGGACAGCAAATTGACATTTCTCCAATTTGAGGTGGAGGTCGAGTTCTGTCATCCATTGGAGGACATGGTGGATGTGTTCAGTGTGGGTCTTGTCATCAGGAGAGAAGATTAGTAGATCATTCATATAAATTACCAACCATCCTTCTGCGATCATATCACGGAAGGAGTCGTTCATGAAACGTTGGAACATTGCGGGTGAGTTAGTCATGCCAAAGAACATGACCATGGGTTTAAAGAGTCCCTTATGAGTAAGGAAGGCACCTTTCCACTGGTGCCCATCCTTTATACATACATTGTTGTATCCCCATCATACACCAAACTTTGTGAAAACACTGGCTCCTTTGAGCTTATCAAGGAGGTCTGAGATCAGGGGTAGAGGATAGGCGTTGCGAACGGTGTGTTCATTGAGATACCGGTAGTCTTGGCAGGGGTGGAGCTTGCCGTCTTTTTTCTTGACAAAGAAAAACAGCGATGCTTGGGGAGAGTTTGAGGGGCGGATTTTGCCGGCAGTGAGATTTTCATCTAGGAAGTCTTTGGTTGCCTTCTTCTCATCAGGTGTGAGTGGGTAGAATTTGCTGATCTTAGGTGTGAATGAATCTTTAACATTGATCTTGTGATCATAAGGTCTCAAGAGAGGAAGGGAGTTGGCAGACTCTTTGGCAAAGACTGACATGAATCCTTGGTAGGTGTCTGGGAGGGTCACTTTCGGTTTCACCTTCTCGGCAGCAGCTACGAGTTCAGTAGCAGTAGTGAGTTTGACAACGAGTTTCGGGTGTGTTTGATGATAATGGGATCCAGACTTGAGGACCCGTTGGCAGGAATTATTGTGTAATGCTCATTGGACATAGAGGTTTTCGTCGGGCATATCAAGGTACATGGAGAGGGTGTGGTCTGGAATGGTCTTGACCATGATGTGTCGTGAGGGTTTTGAAAGAGGTGTTCGGGATTGGACATTGTCGTGTCGCTTGAGGTTGGCAACATGAATGTGGTAGAGGGAGGTGGACTCGTCTACCGACTCAGGGATATTGATTGTCTGTGATGACCAGTCAATTGAGGGATTCGTAAGTCGTAACCAGGGCGTTCTGAGAATTGTTATGCTTGCCCGTAGGTATGGTCGCGCGTAGACCTACTAATGCCTAGCAGGGTCAAGGGTTTAGTCGTTTGTATTGACAATGACGTTGGGCCAGCCATAGGGATGCTGGATCAAAGGTACCGTCTAGGATATAGACGAGTCAAAGGGTAACCGCTGTCTAGCTTGACGAGCAGGTCAAAGGTTCAAAGGTAGAGACACACGAAGGCGGGCGAGCCGTAGTGTGAAGTGCTCACTTAATGGTAGAGCGAAGACACAAGGAGTTAAGACAATAGATTGCTAGCGCTATCTAGGTGATAAACCGTAGGTAGAACTAAGCTAAGGAGAAAAGTGAGAGGCCCTGTTGAAGGGTTTATATAGCGAAGTGAAAGCATGACAGTTACGTGTCACAAAGGTTTAAGGGCTGGTGTGGGAAGCAGCGTTAGAAATAGGAGGCCAATAGTGAAACCATGCATGAGAAAGAGTAGATAAGGGCCGGCGCATACGGCGTGAGAAGATCAGAAGCATAAAGAGTACCTGCGCAGTGAAGGATAAGCACGCTTACAAGATGTATGGAATGTCGTAGTAAGACATGGAAGGAATGAGGTTAAGCGTGAGAAATGGAAAATGTTAGTCCGATATTGTAAGAAAAGAGGAAAATGGTTGTCCTGTGAGCGAGTCGTAACATTACCCCCTTAGTAATCCGAAGCTACAGCGAGGATTTCTTACAAGTCCCTGAAGGTGGATCCCAGGGAGCCGGTGATGTTAGCATACCCGACATCGTCTAATTCGTCTCCGTCCTCGTAGGGAGAGGGAACGCGGGGAGAGGATGGCATGGGGTGGTAAGACTGTTGAGAGGAGGAGGAGGATGACTGACGAGGGGTATGGCAGGGTGTGGCTCGACGGACTATTTGTCTGTTGCAGAACGTGGCTTAGGGGCGGCGAGGCATGGACGTGGAAGAGGACTGAGCGTGGGGAGATGAAAGGCGAGAGGCGAGAGAGCGAGAGGGTCCCAGGCAGCGGGCGAGAGAATGGCCAGGTGCTCGTTGACGACAGCCAGTGCAGACATGTTGTTGACAAGACAACTGGGTGTGTCCGAGGCAGTGGCATTGGAAACACCGCTGATTAAAATGGGGATGTCCAGGATAGACGCGATCTCTGCCGTTTCGGCCAGTCCACCAGTCGTTGAGTGTCTGCTGGTGAATGGGTGACCCGTCCCTCAGGACTTCGTTCCCAAGTCCTCGACCTGTGGCGGCAAGGTCTCGGAAATGGTTATCGACGTCTAGGAGAAAATTGTCATAACCCATCTGGAAGGCGTGAGAGTACAACTGGTAGCGCGTGTGGTAAATGAAGTCCTGCATGGTCCTGCCAAGCGTGGTGTGAGGAAATACTGGGCCTAAGCCAGAGACGAAGGTGGCGATGTGATTCAGCTGCATCGCAGTTTCGAACCAAGTAAAGATAGGCGAGCCATCAGAAGAATAAACACTAATTGGAATTCGAAGGTGGTCATCAGACATGAGTGAGTGAAAGCGAACGTAATGCTCATCGGTAAACCTCTCCTCTCAGAGCCGGTTGGTGTGTCGATGGGCAGAGACATCCAAGGGGACCTGGGAATCCCATCCTGAATGGGCGACAAGGGAGTCCGAGCTGGGGGCGCGGACGAGTTGGGGATGGTGAATGCCTAAGAACGAGGGGGGTCCAGGAGAAGGTTCCCGATGGGGTGGAGGAGTAAACGACGGCGAGGATTGGATCCTGCCTGAGATGGGGGAGACATGGGAGGTGGGAATATCACCAACAAGAGTGGCAAAGTTGACAGGCTGAGGGGCGGCGGGGTGAGTAGGAGAGACCCTCTCGGGGTCGGTAGAGGGAAGACGGATTGTGCTGGGGTTGGTGGAGGATGCGGCTGCAGGGGTATTGACATTGGTAAATTCGATGACCATGAGTAGAAGATGGAGGGAGTTTATGTGCGGCATGGTAGGCAAGCGGGTGAGGGAAAGAAGGTGTGAGGGTAACATCTTTTATAGTCATCGAGTAACTCCAACGAGTGTTTCAAATTCCATTTGGGTTCCCACGAATCTTCTTCGGCAAAGTATCCTTTCCATTGGATTAGGTATTGATGGGCCAACGGCATACCTCAATGCCATATGATTCGTTCTATTTCGTATTCCTCTTGTCCTTCGACAAGATCTGGAGGCAGTGTGGAGAAGTTCGGGCTGTGGACATCATTTTCGTGATAGGGCAATAACAGAGAAGCATGGAATGTGTTGTGGATTTTCCACGTTCATGGGAGTCGGAGGCGATAGGAGATGGGGGAAATGACGTCAGAGATAACAAATGGGCCTTCGCGTTTCGCAGCGAATTTCGGATCTTGAACAGACCTTTTAAGGTTCCTGGCTTCCAGCCAAACTCGCTCCCCTTTCTTGAAAGGTATGAACGTTGACTTGGATCTGGATGCCATGACTTGTCATGCAAGTTCATGGGATGTGAGGGCTTTGTCTCATAAGGCGGTCAGTTTCTTGAGATGGGTTTTGACGGCGAGGATGTTGGTTTCAGCAATCACCGAAGGAAGGGCACGGGGTTTATATCCCATCATGAGGTAAAACAGGGATTTGCTGGTGACAGAATGAGGGCAGTGATTGTGTGTGAATTTGGCGTGGGAAATATGATTGAACCAAGTAGATGGGTGATCCCTGCAGTAGATGCGGAGATAGGTCTCGACTTCTTGGTTGACATGCTCAGTTTCTCTGTTGGTCTGGGGGTGGTATGCTGTAGAGAGGGATAAATCGTAGTTGAGAAGTCGACCAAGTTCTTTGGCAAAGGCGGAGGCAAACTGTGGACCGCGATCAGAGATAACTTTCTCGTAGAGTCCAAAGTGGAGGTAGACTTTGTGGAAAAAGAGCGCTGCTATGCCCTCTGCGGTGATAGTCTTCTTCGTAGGGCAAAGAATTACCCCCTTAGTAAGGCCGTGGTCCACCACAACCAATAACGAGTCGAATCCTTTGGAGAGTGGGAGATCAGTGATGAAATCGCAGGAGATCTGTTGAAAGGGGCGAGAGTAGGAGGACAGAATAGGGACAAGGGGAGGGGACATAGGGTGCGTATTGGCCTTGTTGCATTGGCACACAGCACAGCTGTCAACATAGGAGCAGATGAAAGTGGCAAGACCGGGCCACCAGAATTCAGAGGCGATGAGTTGCCGGGTCTTAAGGTAGCCAGGGTGGCTAGCGGAGTTGTGGTCATGGGAGCGCTGGACTACAGTGTGGCAAAGGTCACGGTCGGGAGGGACGTAGATGCGTCCCTGATACTGGAGGATGCCGTTGGAGTATTGCCAATCAGCAAGGTGAGAGCAAAAGGCTGGGGGAAGGGAGCCATCGATCTCCTGTAGCTTGTGGAGAACGAGGTCATCAGAGGAGGTGGTGGATGTGATGTGATTGGAGAGGGCGGAGTCAATGATGTGGACAAAGAGGGCGTTGGGAAGGAGAGTGACTCCGATGTTGTCGGAGTCAGCACAGGGAAGGAGATCTGGGCGGTGAGAGAGGGCGTCTGGGCCAGCAAGCTGGGTGCCGGGGAGGTGGGTGATTGAATAGTCGTAGTCAGCGAGGTCAAGGAGCCAGCGGGCTTGACGTTAGTTGAGGTCTTGGGGGCAGCGGAAGTAAGTCAAGTTCTTGTGATCAGAGAATACTTTGATGGGGAAGGGAGAGCCATGGAGGTACTGCCTCCAGGCTTTGAAACCGCGTATGACGGCCAAGAGCTCCCAGTTGTGGATGTCATAGTTTCGTTCTGTCAAAGAGAATGATTGTGATAAGTAGGAACAGGGGTGCCAATCCCCGTTTGCGTCGGTTTGTAACAAAATGCCACCCGATGCGTATTTGGAGGCATCAGTGGCCATGGCAAAAGGGCGAGAGATATCAGGCATAAAAAGGATAGGCTTACGAAGGAACAACTCCTTAAGTTGCTCAAACGCAGTCTGTTGTGACAAGGTCCAAGTCCAGGGCATGGTTTTCTTGGTGAGGTCGATGAGCAGGCGGGTGATATTGGAGTAACCAGGGATAAATCATCTGTAGAAGTCAGCGAAGCTGAGAAAGGAACGGACGTCTTTGACTTTTTGTGGCATAGGCCACTTGGCGATTCTATCGAGTTCGACAGGGTCCATGGCGAGTTGCCCCTCTTTGACTATCATTCCAAGGTATTCTACTTCGGGGATGGCGAACTGGCATTTTTCCAGTTTGAGATGGAGGTTAAGTTCCGTCATCCATTGGAGGACTCAGCGAGTATGTTCGGTGTGGATGGCGTCCTCTGGGGAGAAGATAAGAAGGTCATCCATGTAAATGACCAACCATCCCTCAGCAATCATATCGCGGAAGGAATCATTCATGAATTGTTGAAATGTCGCGGGTGAGTTTGTCATGCCAAAGAACATTACCATAGGTTTGAAGAGTCCTTTGTGGGTGAGGAAGGCATCTTTCCATTGATGCCCGTCTTTAATACGTACGTTGTTATATCCCCATCGTATGTCGAACTTGGTGAAGGTGTGAGCACCTTTAAGTTTGTCAAGGAGATCTGAGATTAGCAGTAGTGGGTAGGCGTCACGAACGGTATGTTCGTTGAGATATCAATAGTCTTGGCAAGGGCGGAGTTTACCGTCTTTCTTCTTCATGAAGAAGAATGGCGATACTTGAGGGGAGTTCGAGGGACGGATCTTGCCAGCGGCAAGATTTTTGTCGAGAAAGTCTTCGGTGGCTTTCTTTTCATCAGGAGTGAGTGGGTAAAGTTTGCCGATTTTCGGGGCGAACGAGTTTTTGACGTTGATCTCGTGGTCATAGGGTCTGGAGGGTGGAAGGGAGTCGGCAGACTCTTTAGCGAAGATTGGGGCGAAGTCTTTATAAGTGTCAGGGAGTGTAACCTTTGGCTTCCCCTTTTCGGCGGCGGCTGCAAGTTCTGTGGCGGTGGTGAGCTTGGCAACAAGCTTCGGGTGCGTCTGGTGGTATTGGAATCCTGATTTGAGGACCCGTTGGTAGGAGTTGGCATAAAGTGCATGGCGGACGTAGAGGTTTCCATCTGGCATATTGAGGAATGTGGAGAGGGTATGGTCAGGAATCGTTTCGACCATAACATGGCAAGGTGATTTCAGGGGGGGTGCTTGGTGTTGAGCATTTTCATGTCGTTTGAGATCGGCGACGTGGATGTGGTAGAGGGAGGCAGATTTGTCTACCGTTTCAGAGATGTTGATTGTCTGCGACGACCAGTCAATAGAGGGGTTCGTAAGTCGTAACCAGGGCGTCCTGAGAATCACATTCTCAGATCTGCAATGCATGATGTGGAAGCGCACATGCTGGGCGATTCCATCAATGTTGGTGAAGAGCAAGGTGGTGTAGTGGATAGCCCCCTTAGCATTGGGGGTTTGATCGATGTTGTTAACGGGGATAGGTATTGGGAGTTTGTTGAGGGGAAGTCGGTGTTTTTGGGCAAAGTCCCAGTTTAGGCAGTTGATATCCATGCTGCTATCTATGAGGGCACGGGTGTCGACAGTTTTCATTGTGTGCGAAGGATCAATGAGTTGCAGAGGGATACGCATTGATTTTTTGGACATGGATACAAGTACAGGTGCACACATAATAGGAGAAACTACTGACGTCGAGGCAGCGTTCCGTTTCAAAAATCTGGGGAGGTAAAAGTGACTCGGGACACCTTGGGTTCTTCATCGTCTTCTTCATCATCAATTTCTTGTAGCCAAGGGTCCTCTTCTTCGTCCTTGACTTCTACTTCTATAACCTTCTGGATGACTTTCTTCGGCCTCGGGGAGTTTGAAGTAAACGTTGGGCAATTGGTTGCGCGATGTCCTTTTTGTTGACATTGGAAGCATTTTCCTTCTTTGTGACAGTGTTCTCATTCGGCGGGGGTGAGTCATTGGAGACAGACGGCGTCAACGTCCATGGCGTTGGGGTCTTTAGCGGGGGCAGGGGTGTTGTGCTGGTGGTACATGTGGCAAGTGGGGGTTTTGTGACGGGCAGCGATTTCTCGAGCTCATTCCATATGGGTTTGGAAGGTTATGGCCTTCTTTAACCAGGCGTCTATAGTAGTGGGGACCATCTCCATGGCTAGGATATGGCGCATGAGAGCGTCCGGGATGGCGGCTGAGTAGTAGCCGATGAGGACGTTGTTGTCAGTGATGCCAGCGATGGCGTAGTGATTTTGGAACTGAGCATTGTACTCAGTGAGTGAAGGGGAGTATCTGCCATTCTTGGTGGCAGTCATGCAGGTGGTGGTGAGCCAGGCAATTGTGTTGCCGGTGGTGTCATAGTGTTTAAATGCCAAGATGAAGGCATCACGAAAGTCGGACCATGATCCCATCGAGATTGAGCTGTCGGCTGCGATTTTCAAGGATCAGAAGGTATTGGCCCATGTAAGTGCGGGGCCTTTAGTCATATACAAGAGCGCAAAGGTGATGCGCTTTGGGTCGGTGGTGTATACCTCAGCATTGATGTTGAGATAGAAGGCGACGGAGTCAAGCCATTGCTTGGCTGTCTTATAATCACCATCATATTTTTCTGGGGTGCCGATGCAGAGTTCGAGGGGTTTGGTGGTCATCGTGGGCGATGGGGGACAAGGGATCGGGGGAAAGATGTGGCCGGTTTGGCATCTGGGTGTTGGGGATGGGGGAGTCTGAGGGCGAGGTATCTGTACAGAAGCAGAAAAGCTGTGAGAGAGGTCGCGAGTGGCGAGTTCTTCGTCTGAGTCTAATAAAGGCTCGTCGGGGTCTTCATCCCAATATGCTTGGTTGGGATTGTCTGGGGTGTTAGAGAAATCAGAGTGTAAGGTATGTGGAGGTTCTCGGGGATTCCAACGTGGATCAGTGGTTCAAGTGTTTTGGTGGGAAGCTATGGTGGGCAGCCTACATGATAGTACCCGAACGAGGATTTAGCTTAGTTCTTTTGTTACGTGTGCCCGTAGGTATGGTCGCGCGTAGACCTACTAACGCCTAGCAGGGTCGAGGGTTCAGTCGTTTGTATTGACAACGACGTTGGGCCAGCCGTAGGGATGCTGGATCAAAGGTACCGTCTAGGATATAGACGAGTCAAAGGGTAACCGCTGTCTAGCTTGACGAGCGGGTCAAAGGTTCAAAGGTAGAGACACACAAAGGCGGATGAGCCGTAGTGTGAAGCACTCACTTAATGGTAGAGCAAAGACATAAGGAGTAAAGACGATAGATTGCTAGCGCTATCTAGGTGATAAACCATAGGTAGAACTAAGCTAAGGAGAAAAGTGAAAGGCCCTGTTGAAGGGTTTATATAGCGAAGTGAAAGTGTGACAGTTACGTGTCACAAAGGTTTAAGGGCTGGCGTGGGAAGCGGCGTTAGAAATAGGAGGCCAATAGCGAAACCACGCATGAGAAAGAGTAGATAAGGGCCGGCGCATACAGCGTGAGAAGATCAGAAGCATAGAGAGTACCTGCGCAGTGAAGGATAAGCACGCTTACGAGATGTATGGAATATCGTAGTAAGACATGGAAGGAATGAGGTTAAGTGTGAGAAACGGAAAATGTTAGTCCGATATCGTAAGAAAAGAGGAAAATGGTTGTCCTGCGAGCAAGTCGTAACAAGAATCACATTCTTGGATCCGCAGTGTATAATGTGAAATTGTATATGTTGGGTGATCCCATTGATATTAGTGAATAAGGAAGCGGTGTAGCGGATGGCTCCCTGAGCGTTTGGAGTCTGATTGACATTGTTAACAGGGATGCGAGTGGGGAGTTTGTCAAGGGGGAGTCAGTGTTTATGAGTGAAGTTCCAGTCGAGGCAGTTGATGTCCACCCCACTGTCGATAAGGGCACGGGTGTCGATGGTTTTCATGGTGTGCGAGGGAACAATGAGTTGCAAAGGGATTCTCATTGACTTCTTGGATGTGGATACAAGTACAGGCACACATGTAATAGGAGGAACTACTGACATCGAGACAGTGTTCTGTTTCAAAAATCCTGGATAAAGGCGACGCGAGACACCTTCGGTTCTTCGTTGTCTTCTTCATCGTCAATCTCTTATAGTCAAGGGATTTCTTCTTTGTCCTTGACTTCTACTTCTACTACCTTCCGGATGGTTTTCTTCGGCCTTGGGGTGTTTGAAGTAAACATAGGGCAAGCAGTAGCTCAATGTCCTTTCTGTCGGCAACAGAAGCATCTGCCTTCCTTTCAGCATAGCTCTCATTCTGCGGGCATGAGTCGGGGGAGACAGATGGCATCAATGTTCATTATGTTGGGGTCTTTAGCAGGGGTGGGGGTGGCATACTGATGGTATGTGTGGTGCGAGGGGGTCTTGTGATGAGCAGCGATCTCTCAAGCATGCTCCATGTGGATTTGGAAGGTTATGGCCTTCTTCAACCAGTTGTCGATAGTGGTGGGGATTTTCTCCATGGCCAAGATACAGCACATGAGGACTTCAGGGATTGCAGCTGAGTAATAGCCAATGAGGATGTTGTGGTCTGCTATACTGGCGATGGCATAGTGGTTTTGGAACTGAGCATTATACTCAGTCAGTAAGGGGGAGTATTCACTATTCTTAGTGGCGGTCATGCGAGTTGTGGTGAGTCAGGCAATTGCGTTGCCGGTAGTGTTGTGGTGTTTGAATGCCACTATAAAGGTGTCTCGGAAGTCAGACCAGGAGCCCATCAAAATCAAGCCATTGGCTGCGATTTTTGATGCTCAAAAGGTATTGGCCCAAGTGAGTGTGGGACCTTTAGTCATGTATGAGAGAGCGAATGTGATTTGCTTGGGATTGATAGTGTAAACCTCAATGTTGATGTTGAGATAGAAGATGATGGAATCCAGCCATTGCTTGGCTGTTTTGTAATCTCCATTGTATCGCTCTGGGGTGCTGATGCGAAGCTCAAGGGGTTTCATAGACATAATGGGGGACGGGGGACAAGGAATCAGAGGGAAGATGTGGCCGGTTTGGCATCTGGGTGTTGAAGATGGGGGAGTCTGAGGACAAGGTATCTGCACAGAAGCAGAAAAACTATGGGCTAAGTCACAGGTAGTGAGTTCTTTGTCTGAGTCTAGTAAAGACTCATCGGGGTCTTCGTTCCAATATGCTTGGTTGGGATTGTCAAGGGTGTCAGAGGAGTCGGAGTGCAAGGTATGCGGAGGTTCTCGAGGGTTCCAACGTGGATCAGTGGTTTGAGTGTTTCAGTGAGAAGCTATGGTGGGCGGCATACATGATAGTACCTGAACAAGGAGGTAGCTTAGTTCTTTTGTTATGCATGGCTGTGGGTATGGTTGCGCATAGACCTACTAACACCTAGTAGGGGCAAGGGATCGGTCATTCATATATATGACGACGTAGGACCAGCCGTGGGGGTGCTGGATCACGGGTACCATCAAGGGTATTGATGGGTCAAAGGTAACCATTGTCTAGCTTGACAAACGGGTCAAAGGTTCTAGAGTTTAAAGACACGCAAAGGTCATTGTGCTGTTGCGTGAAGCACTCACTTAATGGTAGAGCAAAGACTCAAGGATCAAAGGTAGATTGCTTAGAGTAACTAGGCAACAAGCCATAGGTAGAACTAAGCTAAGGAAAAGAGGCGAAAGGCCCTGTTGAAGGGTTTATATAGTAAAATAGAAGTGTGACAGTTACGTGTCACAATGGTTAAGGGCTGGTGTGGGAAGCAGCATTAGAAATGGAGAGAACAATAGAGAAACCACGCATGAGAAGGAAATGTTAAGGGCCGGTGTTACGATTCGCTCGCAGGACGAA
This sequence comes from Pulveroboletus aff. annulatus, assembly GCA_038094595.1. Lineage (NCBI taxonomy): Eukaryota > Fungi > Basidiomycota > Agaricomycetes > Boletales > Boletaceae > Pulveroboletus > Pulveroboletus aff. annulatus. The sequence continues at coordinate 38,802 of JBBPTX010000193.1, forward strand.
CACTTTTTCTCTTCTTTTGCTATCGAACTAATACTTTCCATTTCTCATGCTTAACTTCATTCCTTCCATGTCATTTTACGACATTCTATACATCTCGTAAGCGTGCTTACCCTCCACTGCACAGGTACTCCTTATCTTCTGATCTTCTCACGCCGTATGCGCTGGCCCTTAACGTTTCTTCTCATGCGTAGTTTCGCTATTGGCTTCTGTTCTTCTAACGCCGTTTCCTACGCCGGCCCTTAATCATTGTGACACGTAACTGTCACGCTTCGCACTTCTCTATATAAACCCTTCAACAGGGCCTTCTTACGATTCTCTAGCTTAGTTCTACCTACGGCTTGTCGCCTAGTTAGCACTAGCAATCCACTCGCCTTTACTCCTAAGTCTTCGTTCTACTATCAAGTGAACACTTCACACTCGGCCCAACCGCCCTCGTGTGTCTTTACTCTTGAACCTTTGACCCGTTTGTCAAGATAGACAACGGTTATCTCCCGACCCGTCTACACCTTGTGACGGTACTCTTGACCCAGCATCCCCACGGCTGGTCCTATGTCGTCGTCAATACGAACGACAGTACCCCTCGACCCTGCTAGGCGTTAGTAGGTCTACGCGCGACCATACCCACGGCCACGCGTAACAAAAGAACTAAGCTCCCTCCTTGTTCGGGTACTATCATGTACGCCACCCACCATAGCTTCTCATCGAAACACTCGAACCACCGATCCACGTTGGAATCCTCGGGAACCTCCACGTACTTCACACTCCGACTCCTCTGACACCCCTGACGATCCCAACCAAGCATATTGGGATGAAGACCACGACGAGCCTTTATTAGACTCCAATGAAGAACTTGCTACCCGCGACCTCTCCCATATTTTCTCTGCTTCTGTGCAGATACCTCATCCTCAAACTCCCCCGTCCCCAACGCCCAGACGCCAGACTGGCCACATCTTTCCTCCAATCCCTCGCCCTCCTTCGCCTACCATGACCACCAAACCCCTCGAACTCCGCATCGGAACCCCAGAGAAATATGACGGCGACTATAAAACGGCCAAACAGTGGTTCGACTCCGTCGCCTTCTACCTCAATGTCAATGCAGACGTATACAACTCTGATCCTAAGCGCATCGCTTTTGCACTTTCATACATGACCCGTGGTCCTGCACTTACCTGGGCCAACACCTTTAGGTCCTCGAAAATTGCTGCAGATGGAACGATTTTGATGGGCTCCTGGTCTGACTTCTGCGACGCCTTCGTCCTGGCGTTCAAACACTATGATACCACCGGCAACGTGATTGCCTGGCTCACCACTACTCGCATGACCACCACTAAAAATGGCGGACACTTCCCCTCACTCACTGAGTACAATGCTCAGTTCCAGAACCACTGCGCCATCGCAGGCATCACCGACGACAACGTCCTTATCGGGTATTACTCAGCCGCCATTCCTGATGCCCTCATGCGCCGTATCCTAGCCATGGAGACGGTCCCCACCACCATAGACGCTTGGTTGAAGAAGGCAGTAACCTTCTAAACCCACATGGAGCGCGCTCGAGAAATCGCCGCCCGCCACAAGACCCCCACGTGCCACATGTACCACCAGTACACCGCCCCCACTCCCGCAAAAGACCCAAACGCCATGGACGTCGACACCGTCTGCATCCAAAGACTCACCCCTGCCAAACGAGAACAATGCCGCAAAGAAGGCAGATGTTTCTGCTGCCGACAGAAAGGGCATTGGGCTAACAACTGCCCTACGTTCACCTCAAATTCTCCTAGGCCTAAGAAAGTTGTTCGGAAGGTTGTAGAAGTAGAAGTCGAAGACGAAGAAGAAGTCCCTCGGCTACAAGAGATAGACAATGAAGATGACGATGAAGAAACCAAGGTGTCTCGCGTCGCCCTCACCTCCCAGGATTTTTAAAACGGAATGCTGCCTCGACGTCAGTAGTTCCTAGTACGTGTGCGCCTGTACTTGTATCCACATCAAAGAAATCAATGCATATCCCCCTACAACTCATTGATCCCTCGCACACCATGAAAACCGTCGACACTCACGCCCTCATCGATAGCGGCGCAGACATCAACTGCCTTAATTGGGACTTCGCCCAGAAACACCAACTTCCTCTAGACAAACTACCGACACCCATTCCTGTCAATAACGTCGACCAAACCCCTAATGCCAAAGGGGCTATACGCTACACCGCCTCCCTCTTTACAAACATCGATGGAATCGCCCAACATGTGCGCTTCCATGTCATGCATTGCGGAACCGAGAACGTAATTCTCGGGACGCCCTGGTTACGACTCACGAACCCCTCCATCAATTGGTCGTCGCAGACAATCAACATCCCAGAATCGGTAGATGAATCCGCATCTCTCTACCACATCCATGTCGCCGATCTTAAGCGACACGACAATGCTCAACCTCGAGCACCCCCCTCGAAACCACCTCGTCACATCCTGGCCGAGACCATTCCCGACCACACCCTCTCCACATTCCTTGATATGCCAGATGGAAATCTCTATGTTCGCTGCGCCCTCCACGTCAACTCTTGCCAACGGATCCTTAAGACTGGATCCCGATATCACCAGACTCACCCGAAGCTTGTCGCGAAGCTTACCACCGCCACCGAACTCACGGCAGCCACTGAAAAGGCCAAGCCAAAAGTAACACTCCCAGACGCCTATAAAGACTTCGCCCCAGTCTTCGCCAAAGAGTCAGCCGACTCTCTTCCTCCCTCTAGACCCTACGATCATGAGATCAACGTCAAAGACTCGTTCACTCCAAAGATCGGCAAGCTCTACCCGCTCACCCCGGATGAAAAGAAAGCTACAGAAGAATTCCTCGATGAAAATCTCGCCGCTGGCAAGATTCACCCGTCAAACTCCCCTCAAGCATCGCCTTTCTTCTTCGTCAAAAAGAAGGATGGCAAACTTCGCCCCTGTCAGGACTACTGGTACCTCAACGAACATACCGTCCGAGACACCTATCCGTTACCCCTGATCTCTGACCTTCTCGACAAACTCAAAGGCGCCCAAACTTTCACCAAGTTTGACGTGCGCTGGGGTTATAACAACGTACGAATAAAGGATGGACACCAATGGAAAGGTGCCTTCCTCACTCATAAAGGACTCTTTGAACCAATGGTTATGTTTTTCGGAATGACCAACTCACCCGCGACGTTCCAACGTTTCATGAACGATTCTTTCTGTGATATGATCGCGGAAGGGTGGTTGGTTATTTACATGGATGACCTCCTTATCTTCTCCCCAGATAATGCCACTCACACCGAACGTACTCGCCGTGTCCTCCAGCGGATGACGGAGCTCGATCTCCACCTCAAACTGGAGAAATGCCAATTCGCCATTCCCGAAGTTGAATACCTCGGGATGATTGTTAAAGAAGGACAACTCGCTATGGACCCCGTCAAGCTCGACGGAATCGCCAAGTGGCCTACGCCGCAAAAAGTCAAAGACATCCGTTCTTTCCTAGGCTTCGCTAACTTCTATAGACGATTCATACCAGGCTATTCCAATATCGCACGACCCCTCATCAACCTCACCAAGAAAACTATGCCCTGGACTTGGGTGCCCACTCAGCAAACCGCTTTTGAACAACTCAAGGAGTTGTTCCTCCGTAAGCCCGTCCTATTTATGCCCAACATCTCTCGTCCTTTTGCCATGGCCACCGATGCCTCTAAGTACGCATCAGGGGGCATCTTGTTACAAACTGATGCAAACGGGGATTGGCACCCCTGTTCTTACTTATCACAATCATTCTCCTCCTCAGAACGCAACTATGATATTCACGACCGGGAGCTCTTGGCCGTTATCCGCGGTTTCAAGGCCTGGAGGCAATACCTCCATGGCTCTCCCTTCCCCGTCAAAGTCTTCTCCGATCACAAGAATTTAACTTACTTCCGCCATCCCCAAGATCTCAATCGACGTCAAGCCCGCTGGCTCCTTGACCTTGCCGACTACGACTACTCCATCACTCATGTACCAGGTAACCAACTCGCCGGTCCGGATGCCCTCTCCCGTCGACCTGATCTCCTCCCTCGCGCCGACTCTGATAATATCGGCGTCACTCTCCTCCCCGACACCCTCTTTGTGCGCCTTATTGACTCTGCCCTCTCCACCCACATTGCCTCTGCCTCCGCCTCTGACGACCTTGTTCTCCATAAACTACAGGAAATCAATGGCTCCCTTCCCCCCGCCTTCCGCTCTCGCCTTGCCAATTGGCAATACTCCGACGGCATCCTCCAGTATCAGGGCCGCGTCTACGTTCCTCCCGACTGTGACCTTCGCTGCGCTGTCGTCCAGCGCTCCCACGATCACGACTCTGCCGGCCACCCTGGCTACCTTAAAACTCGCCAACTCGTCGCCTCAGAATTCTGGTGGCCGGGCCTTGCCTCGTTCGTCCGCTCCTATGTTGAAGGCTGTGCCATGTGCCAGCACAACAAGGCGAACATGCACCCCACGTCTCCCCCACTCGTCCCGATCCCCTCCTCGTGTTCTCGCCCTTTTCAACAGATCTCTTGCGATCTGATCACTGATCTCCCACTGTCCGGGGGATTTGATTCTTTATTGGTCGTGGTGGACCACAGCCTTACTAAGGGGGTAATTCTTTGCCCCACGAAGAAGACTATCACCACCGAGGGTGTCGCAGCTCTCTTTTTCCACAAAGTCTACCTACACTTCGGTCTCTATGAAAAAGTCATCTCGGATCGCGGTCCACAATTTGCCTCCGCCTTCGCCAAGGAACTTGGGAGACTCCTCAACTACGATCTCTCCCTTTCCACTGCCTATCACCCACAGACCGATGGCGAAACAGAACGTGTCAACCAGGAAGTCGAAACCTACCTTCGCATCTATTGCGGAGATCACCCTTCTACTTGGTCCGATCACATCTCCCACGCCGAATTCACACACAACCACCGCCCTCATTCTGTCACCGGCAAGTCCCCGTTCTATCTCATGATGGGATATGAACCCCGTGCCCTTCCTGCGGTAATCGCCGAAACCAACATCCCTGCTGTAGAAACCCGCCTCAAGGAGCTGACTGCTCTACGAAACGAAGCTCTCGCTTCCCATGAACTTGCGCGACAAATCATGGCATCCAGGTCTAAATCGAAATTCGTGCCCTTCGAGAAAGGACAGCGAGTTTGGCTGGAAGCCAGGAACCTTAAAAGGTCCGTCCAAGATCCAAAGTTCGCCGCAAAACGCGAAGGCCCCTTCATTATCTCTGACGTCATCTCCCCCGTCTCTTATCGCCTCCGACTCCCACAAACATGGAAAATTCACAACACGTTCCACGCTTCTCTGCTATCGCCCTATCGCGAAAACGACGTACACGGCCCGAACTTCCCCACACCGCCTCCGGATCTTGTCGAGGGACAAGAAGAATACGAAATAGAACGAATCATACGGCATTGAGGCATGCCGTCGGCCTGTCAATACCTGATCTGATGGAAAGGGTACTCCGCCGAAGAAGAATTATGGGAACCCGAGCGGAACTTGAAACACTCGTCGGAGTTACTAGAAGACTATAAAAAACAGCACCCTCGTGCATTCTCTCTTACATCTGCTCGCCCATCACGCCGCGCATAAACCCTCTCCACCTTCTCCTCATGGCTATCGAATTCTCCAATGTCGACACCCCTGCAGCTGCACCCACCACCAACCCCAGCACAATCCGTTTTCCCTCTACCGACCCTGCGAGGGTCTCTCCTACTCACCCCGCCGCCCCTCAGCCAGTCAACTTCGCCACTCTTATTGGTGACATTCCCCCCTCCCACGTCTCTCCCGTCTCTGGCAGGATTGCATCCTTGCCGACGTTTACTCCTCCGCCCCATCGGGAACCTTCTCCCGGACCACCCTCATTCCTAGGAATCCACCGCCCCCAGCTCGTCCGTGCGCCAAGCTCGGATTCCCTCGTCACCCACTCTGGATGGGACTCCCAAGTCCTGTTAGATGTCTCGTCCCACCTTCACACTGGACGACTCCGGGAGGAGAGGTTCACCGATGAGCATTATGTCCGTTTCCATTCGCTTATGTCTGACGATCGTCTTCGCGTTCCTATTAGTGTATATACCTCTGACACTTCCCCCATCTTCACGTGGTTCGAAACCGCGATGCAAATCAACCACGTCACCGCCTTCATATCCGGCTCAGGCCCGGTATTCCCACACACTACGCTTGGCAGGACCATGCAGGACTTCATCTATCACGCACGTTACCAGTTATACTCCCATGCCTTCCAGATGGGTTACGATAACTTTCTCCTTGACGTCGATAACCACTTCCGAGACCTTGCTGCCGCTGGTCGAGGACTTGGCAACGAAGTCATACGGGATGGATCGCCCATTCACAGGCAAACACTCAACGACTGGTGGACCGGTCGAAACGGCAGAGATCGCGTCTACCCCGGGCACCCTCGTTTCAATCAGCGGTGTTTCCAATGCCACTGTCTTGGCCACACCCAGCTCTCCTGTCAGCAGCACGTCTGCACAGGATGTCGTCAACGAGCACCAGGCCATTCCCTCACCCGATGCCCAGGACCTCCTCGCTCTCTCGCCTCTCGCCTCACCTCTCCCTGCGCCCAGTCCTCTTCTACGTCCACACCTCGCCGCCCCCAAGCCGCGTTCCGCAACGGACAGATCGTCCGTCGAGCCACACCTCGCCGTACCCCACGTCAGTCCTCTTCCTCCTCCTCCCAACAGTCTTACCATCCCACGCCATCCTCACCACGCGCCCCCTCTCCCTACGAGGACGGAGACGAGCTAGACGACATCGGCTACGCCAACATCACTGGCTCCCCGGGACCCGCCTTTAGGGACTTGTAAGGAATCCTCGTCGTAGCTTCGGGTTACTAAGGGGGTAATGTTACGATTCGCTCGCAGAACGAACACTTTTTCTCTTCTTTCATTATCGAACTAATACTTTCCAATTCTCACGCTTAACTTCATTCCTTCCATGTCGTTCTACAACATTCTATACATCTCATAAGCGTGCTTATTCCCCCACTGTGCAGGTACTCCTTGTCTTCCGATCTTCTCACGCCGAACGCGCCGGCCCTTAACGTTTCTTCTCATGCGTAGTTTCGCTATTGGCTTCCGTTCTTCTAATGCCGTTTCCTACGCCGGCCCTTAACCATTGTGACACGTAACTGTCACACTTCGCATTTCACTATATAAACCCTCCAACAGGGCCTCCTTACGATTCTCTAGCTTAGTTCTACCTACGGTTTACCGCCTAGATAGCACAAGCAATTCATTGCCTTTACTCCTTGAGTCTTCGTTCTACCATTAAGTGAACGCTTCACACTACGGCTCGCCCGCCTACGTGTGACTTGTCTCTAGAACCTTCGACCCATTTTGCCAAGCTAGGCGGACGGTTACCTCCCGACCCGTCTTACTTCACGACGGTATCTTCGACCCAGCATCCCTACGGCTGGTCCCACGTCGTCGTCGACACGAACGACCGAACCCTCGACTTTACTAGGCGATAGTAGGTCTACGCGCGACCATACCCACAGCCACGCATAACAGTTAGTCTCAGAAAGGCATGGAATACATGGCTATTGAACGGAGATTATCACCTAGTCAACACTCGCCTGTGTGGGCGTCATCGCCGCCCTCTAACCTAGTGTATGCTTTGATTGGCGATGGTTGCCACCCATACTCCCACTCGCTTCTTGTTCTGCCACAACATAAGTACGTATGTTCCCTTGCCATTTGATATCGAACCATTTTTGTTTGTCTCAGAAACGGCATCTTGCCTGCCTGCCAACAAACCTCATGTTGCTTTCCGACAGGCACTATCTTTTGTGAGCCAATGCGAAGGCCGGTATTTAACACGTCTGGTATCGTGCTCCCTTTTTCTCTCATCTCTTCTTTCTTACATTTCTCACATCTCTATGTCTGTGCGTCCTTACCCCGATGATCGCTATCCCGATCCAACCCAAATGACTCTTCGTCAATTCGTCAACAAGGGAATTGCCTACTACAACGCCGTATGCCGCGGTAATGGTAATGACTGTATGAGATTTCTCAAGTTCATTCTCTGTGGACGAGACGGGCTGCTCATCAGTGACCATTCGCAAGTCACATTAAATGTTTGTCAAGGCCTGGAAGATATCTCACAAGTCCTTGCCACCTGTGACTTTGATTCTCTAATTGGCACCACTCGCACTTTACCTTACTCAGTCCCTTTGACTGTCTGGCCGATTCCTTCATTCAGAGAAATGTTGATGAAGAATAATCATACAACCACTCCTGTATTCGACCTAAATGTGAGTGATAGAAATTCTTGCGATTCCTTTGTTTAAGTAAATCTCCTTAGGGCGAGAGTGTCACTGCATCCATGCACTGTTACGATTCGCTGCAGGGTCTACTCTTTTTCTTTACTTCACATTACAGACTGACACTCATTCTCTTTTCACACGCTTAAACCTTCCATATTCCACGATAGACTACGATGTTCCATTATCCCGTAAGCGTGTTTATCCTTCACTGCGCAGGTACTCGTTTATCTTCGGTTCTTCTCTCGCCGTATGCGCCAGCCCTTATGTTTCTTCCACATGCGTGGTTTTGCCATTGGCTTCTGCTCTTCTCACGCCGTTTCCCACGCCGGCCCTTAACTATGTGACGCATCACCGTCACGCTTCACACTTCACTATATAAACCCTTCAACAGGGCCGTTTACCTCTCTTCCTTAACCTAGTTCTACCTACGGCTTGTGCCTAGTTAGCTCTAGAAATCTACCTTTGTGTCTTCGTTCTACACCTGAGTGAACGCTTCACACATCAAGGCGCTCCTCACATCTAAGTGTGTCTTACCTCGAACCCCTGACCCTATCACCAGTGTGGCATAGGATACCTTCGACTACCTTGCCAACCACTTGGTAGACCTCGACCGGCAGCCCCACGGCCGTTCCCTCGGATGGATATTCTCAACCGTCATCTCAGTTCCGTGACCCTAGGCCTTGTAGGTCTACGCGTGACCATACCCAAGGGCCACGCGTAACATGCACCATATACCAAATCTACCCATTGGCAAAGTCGCCAACAGGTCCGCAGTCAGAATCTTCTTCCCTCGCATGTACCGCATTTTTGAGACCAACAAAATCCCCTCTGACGACATTTCTGACATCTATGATCGGTGTTTACTCCCCATCATTTCCTGCCTAATGCCAAATCAGGCCAATCACTGGCCTGCTTCATATGAGGTCGTGCTCGAAACTAGTCGTGATCGCACAGGTCGTTTGCACCTTGGAGGATTAGACATACCTGTTCATCTGCTGTCAGACTTCAGGGCAGATTTGCTGAACAGCATCAGAGGAATCCACAAATATTTCAGGGACGCTTATTTTCATCATGAACTTCGGGGATGGAAGGCGGCCACTATCCATAACGCTACTGCAGAGGAAGACAGTGATGGTGAGTTTGAGAGGTTTGACGCATTGTCTGATCTCACACGTGTCTTGAACATGGATCTCATCAACGAGAGGCAATGGCTCGTGGATGTCGGTTTGGAATTCGGAATTCCAGGTCATGTGGTCACTTGGAAAACTGTTGGTCATCAGGCTCTTTTGCATCACCTTTTTCCAAACATGGCTAATATGGAGTGTGCTATGCGGCGAAGCAAAAGGTTCTACATCGATCCTCAAGCCCAATTGAAGGATGTCACTGGATTTCATTGACAACCTGGCCAATATTCTGATGATATCACCTATGTGCAAGCATACTTGACCGAGAAGTCGGTTTCTTATCAACTTCACAATGGTATTTTCCGTGATCGAAAACCAGCCGAGTTACTATCTCAAAAGAATTGTCATCGGCTTTTAGAGGATCTAAACAAACAAAGCAAGATACTCTTCGCTTGTGCTGGGAATAACAGGACGACAGAACGAGAGGGAGAGGGAGAGGGCATTGAGGAGAGATCACAAGTGGGATGCGCACGCTTGGAGGTTAGAGTGAAGATGGGTCAAGCAAATAATATCTTGGTCACCTTGCCTGCTGACCTTATCGATCGAACGATGATCCAAATCCCTGCTAGACAATGGTGGTGAGTCGTAATCAGTCACTCGTAATTTGTTCTTTGTCTTACACATTTCAGGCATTTCAAATGGTTGCGTCTAGCTGCTGTATTCGTAGCAATCGATATGCTCAGGCAATGTAGTCTGACCAGTCGTTCATCGGAGAATTCTCTCATGTTGGGTGCGCTTTGCATTTGGATCATGAATAGTGTCCACTGAACTCCAGATACACAAATGCTAGACATTGCGAAAGTAGCATCTCCGGAGATCTTACTTCATGAAGATGACGATCCAGAGGATCCTGACACTCCCACTCTTCCTTTGATGGATGAGGCAGGAGTCTACTTTCTTTGCAACATTCAGGCAGATCCTCATACTCATGCAATTCGCATTCCTTGGGGCAAGAGCTTTGCAGATACAAACCTCGCTCGTGCCTATGACCAGGGTACGGTGAATCATGTACGCCAAATTCTAGGCATTGGCAAGGTGGAGACTGGACGTCGCAAAGTCCATCCAGAACACACTGCTAATCGATCAGCACAATATACTCTTGATGCACGTGCATTTCGTGAACTTGATCAGCCCCTTCCACGAATCGGCGACTCCTTGGATGGTCTTCCTCTTCCTCAGCCTCAGCGTCCTCGTGGTCCTGATGTCGAATACTTTGTTCACCATGGTGGAGGTAATCGAGTAGAAGAAGTGAATGAAGATCTGGACGAAACTTATACTGGAGAAAATCCTTTGAAGCACCACGTGCAAGAAATACTGGATCAAATGTATATGGATATTCTACAAGAGTCTCCAAATAAACATGGTCGTGATGAAGGTCCCTGGACAAACATTCCTTGTGCACTCCGCCCCCAACATGGTGTCGAAGACCTTTATATGAAACTTGAGCTCCCATTCATGTCAGTCCAGTATGTTATTGCGACGCCTGAACAGTGGGACACTCACTTCAAACGTTTCTTTCCATCTATGATACCAAAGCATGCGGGCCAAAATTTTGGCAAGTGTTGTTACTTTCATGATTATCTTGCACTTGTACAGGCTCTGCCTCGGATACATCTCAGCTGGGTCCGCAAAGAGTTGCATCAGAAATTTTTTGCTCTTGGATGGATCCCTCACATGGAATCGGACAGGATGTGGTCGACGAAAAAGACAAATCCTCAACGTTGGAATTATCTACCAAGAAGATCGACTGAAGGATCAAGAATTGCGATTAACCCACGGGCGGTACAGAAACTACAGAGGCAGCCAACTATTTGCCAATCTCCGAGCATAGCAGAACTTCGTGAGGAGGAGGAGGATGCAAACACAGTCAATGTGGTGCATGAAGAGGAGGAGGAATCAGAGGATGATTGATTAATGCATTTACTGTGAATGGCAATATGGACTGTATTATTCATGATTTCAATTGTGATTTCAATCGTGTTTTACCTATCTTGCATTGTATATC
>JBBPTX010000194.1:0-49923 GCA_038094595.1 Pulveroboletus aff. annulatus
GGGTAAGCGGAGGTAGGGGTTTGGTATGCGTTTTGGGAGGGGTATGAAGGGGGTTGACTGGGGTGTGTGCCGGGGGGGAAAGACGAGGAGGTAGAGGGACTGAACGTGGGAGAAGTGTAGGCGGGAGAAGTGTTGTAGGGCGTGTAGGGCGCGGAATTGGACGCGGAAGAAGGGTGGTAGAGTGCATGGGATGTGTTTGGGGTGTACGGGGACGGCGAGGGATGGACGGTGCGATGTTTGGGCGGTGGGCGGGGGGGCGGGTTCGTGGCGGACTCGACGGTGGTGGGGACGAGGGGGGTGGAGCGGGCGAGGGCGGGGGACTGGGCGTGAGACGGAACCGAGGTCGGGGCGCGTGTGTGCTGTTGCTGCCAAGTGTTGGCGTCGTACTGGAATGGCTGCCGGTGGACGTGTGCGGGTGCGGAGGAGGAGGAGGGGGTCGGGGTCGGGTAGCCAAAGGCGGACGGGTCCTCAAAGTAGGCGGACTCGTCGCCGTGCTGTTGTTGTTGTTGTTGCTGCTGCTGGGGCAGCGCGACGGGAAAGTTGAGACTCCTGAGTGAGGGAAGCCGGCGCACATCGCTATCTTGCACGTGGGGGTTGGCGAGGGGGTTGGCATAGCGGGAGGCCATTGTCGTTGCGGACGGTGCTGGCGAAATAATAACCGATGCAAGATCTGGGGAAAAAAAAATGAAAAAAAAAAGAGAGGAGAGAGGACGATAATCAGAGAGAGGGACAAGGAATGGCCGTATCTCCCGATGGCGACGGATCTCACTTGCACCCGCTGACACGATGCAAATCTGCGTCGTGTATCTTCCCACGCGCTGTATCTGGCAATCCTCAGATTTCCCGATTTCACCGATCCCAGCCAAGCACGGAAGACGACGCACCTCTATTTCTCGTATGGCGAGGGTCGTCCATCCCGCACCCGTATAAGAGGACATCCCGTGGCTGTCCATATCCCACACGTGCACACGACCCACCCCAGATCACCCCCATCATCACCTTGCATGCACCCAACTGCCTTGCGCGATCCTATCCGATCCCGTTTCCTTTTCCAGATCTTTTGTATTTTCCCATTCGAGCTATCGTGGCACCCCGGATTGCCGTAAAAAAAACGCAGTCTTCCCTTCAGATTTATCTCCGATGCCTCCTCTCCCTCCACGTGTCACGCGCCTCGATTTAGTCACCCTGCCCTACCGCAGTCGAGTTGCTTGTCCCGTGGACACCACGGCCAGTCCCTTCCTACACGTGTCAGCCTCTCCTTATCACAACTCTGTTCACTTTTGCTTTCGATGGCGCGGTCTACCGTTGATCACCGCACTCGTCGGCGCGCCCCAGTGGCGTCCTCCTCTTTCCGTCTCATGATCCGAACCGTGTGACAAGTCCCTTGATCTCCTTCTCGAGCAAAACCTTCATTCTCCTTAATTCTTCCGCGGCGTGACACCGGTTTGCTGCATTTCTGCACGGTAATAAGATTGCCTTCATCAAGGTGGCTCTGATTTGCCGTTGCACTATACCCTTTGTCATCTCGACGTACTCACGTGTCGGTGCCGTTCTCCCTCTCTCATTCAATAGGGGCTGGATCGCAACGGCGACCTCCGTCTTGCTTACTGGAGCCTTCAGGAAGTGTAAAACCGCTTACCCTTGGCCTGGCTCGCTTCGCCAACAGCCCTGGTGGCACTCCGTACTCACCTGGCCCTGACACATCCCTTGATCTCTCGATGCCCATCACTCGCCGCTCGCACCGTTCGGACATTGTTCACGACAGGAACACGCATGGTGTTCATCACCATCTATAAACCCATTCCTACAGATACGGGGATACACATGAAACTGCGCAAGGGCGAACGCACCCGTTTCCAAATGACTGCAAGCCTCGCAAACGGCACCGCCCTCGGATCCGGGTTTCAAACCATGTCTCCACCGTTGCGCCTAACTCGTTCTAGTTTTCCATGATGCGGCCATCGCACCCGCAACACGCGCGTTCACGGCGACGTCGTCCGAACCATCGCACCCTCCCCTCTCGCTTCCGCTATTCACATTCACATGGACGGGACGGCGAACGGACTCGTCTCGATGACCCTGCAACACATGTGGATCATACTTATCAATAGCCCATCAGGGCATCCTCACCCTGCCCCCTTCCAAACATGGACCACCCATCGCGCCCCGTGCCCGTACCTATCTCTTCCATTCCATTCTACTCCACTCTACTCCACCACCCCTTCATGTCACAACTGAAACGTCTAGTCTGCTTCATTCTCGCGCTTTCAAAACCTTCTGTGTGTGTGTGCGTGCGTGTGACCCCGCGACGGATACGCAAAGTTTCAAAACTAGGCCCTTATTCGACGCACCCGTGATGGATTTCATTCGGGGCGGTCAAATGCCCACGCCACACATGACATGCCCATAGACGTACATACGAGGAGGCTCTCTCATGATGCACCCATAAACACAGCCCCCTTCGTAAACGGCGATGAGAGCCGAGAACTGGGAACGAGACGGGTGGCTTGAGAAAGAAGGGGATCCTGACGAGATCCGTCCCGTCCTCGAGGCACCTCGAATAGTTCATCTCTCTTCTTTCCTTCCCCTTTTTCGAGAAAAAGGGTAATTGCTAATCGATATCAGATCATACCGATCTAACTCCGATGAAGACACTAAAAATAATGTTTAACATAGCATCGACACCGTGACATTGTTTTCCCAGCAAGTCATCTCACCGAGGCGAAATGAGGGTGGGGAACACATCTATGGGCGTCTGTGTCCATCGAGCGTACGTTCATGTGTTATCGATCGGGGGGAATTCATTAGGTGACTTGCCGTGTGAACGTGACAGATCGATATCATGAGATACGGGTCGGTTTGGCGTGTTTACTGCATCGTGCGCTAGCATAGAACACAGATTCGAAAAAAAAAGGAGAACGAGCCAACGAACACGTCCAAGATCCGACCGACGCTGACTAGAAAGTTCCCCGGCCATGCACCCGCCACGCACCACGCACCCCATGTGACATGGAGTGCGCGCGTCCCTGCCGTCTCTCCCAGTCAAGTGACATCTTTCCAAAGTGAGCCAAATGACGGTGGAGTTCTTCCTCTTCTCTCCCTCGCATCTATGCGCGTCTCATGTTATCGATCGAATCACGTATGTACACATACATACTACATGTACATGCGTGTGAACTCGGTGTTCGTTTACGCAAGGCTCGGGCAAGTAGAGACGCGTCGCCGACGCGGAGCTTGTTTGAGTGCGTGCGTGCTGCCGACAACAACGTTTCGCCAGTGTGTCAAATACCCCAACCCCCCAGCAAGCAAAGAAATCGAGCGCATGCCCGTCCAAGAACAGGGACTGGGACCGCACCTCCAGAGAGTCCCTGCTAAATTTGACCTTGATATCGTTGTCGACGCCTTATGCGGACCCGCCGGTGAACCATTCAAGTGACCAGGTGATCGGCACACGAACATCTCGGTCAGGGTTCATCATGACCGCGCACTGCTGTGCACGTACGCACGCGTGCATCCATCCATAGTGAACTTTACCAAGATTAGACTCGGTCAAAGGGACAGGCGGAAGCAGTGAGGCCGCATCTGGCGCGCACAAAGCTGCATCACGCATGTTTCCGTGACTAGTGCATTACGTGCATAGACTGGCGTATCGTCTTGGCGGTGTCCGTTCGACTCGGACACGCTGATTATGGTACGTGATGCATGTGAATTCCCCATGCGATTCTCAGTCTCACTGGAACAAGGTCAGGTTTCGATACCTTGCCTCGTCTGACCCGACACAACCGAGCTGTCTCAGACGTCTTGTGTAACCCTGCGTGTACACGAGCATACCAAGTGCACGACTGGCATGCATGTACACATACGCACTGCACCGTCGCACGTCGCCTATTACCCGAGTCGGTCCGAACAATATCATGCATGGATTACGAGGGTGACACGCACCAGGAACGCGCCCCCTCACGACAATCGTACACATCATGGATCCTGAACATCGGATGTATCAGAGCAAAGCAGCATCGCCCTACATACATAATACCGTAATACCCCCTGGAAAAAAAGGGTCAGATGAATAGATCCAACATCGGCACGCTCACCCCTTGTTCGCTGTCATCCGCGTTCCTCAAGACTGATCCATCCTCAGATGCGGGCCTGTCAAGTGGCGTCGGGGCGTACCGAGCCAGTACGAGATTCAAAGTTGGAGCCCAGTTTGAGTGCATTCGATTTCGGCCGTCTCCGCGGCTGTTTGCGATGGACCTATCCACGATCCATGTCATGATGTGTTGTGGGCATGCATTGACAGAGCACATACCACGACGCACTGATCGAGTCCAGAGCTTGGGGCCTACTGGCACATTCCGGGGTAGAGCTGAATCAAGGGGGAGCGGCCCGCTCGTCGGCGTTCGTCACGCCGGGGGTTCCGAAATGTGTCACCATGCATGGTACGCTAACGTAGCATAGCATATAACGAATGGATGCCACGAATCGGGTCCACGAGTGCATAACAAAACGCATGCGGAATGCAATCTACGCATCCACCACCAATTGCCGCGTCATTTGATGGGCTCGTCCCGCTCGACTCCGAATCTCGAAACAAGATCCGAGATGGCCAAGTAGACATTATCATCGTGGGTATATATCGATCTTCGCATTTCGGGGGCCTGTTCATTGCTTGGTACGTCTCGTGCCATCTGTTTCAAGGCAGCGATCAATCGATCAGCGGTCAGCATAGCAGAGCTGATCGCATGCGCACCCGGGGCACGAAAGGGAGCCCACATTGCAACCAACGTGTCCAACAAGGGATCATCAAAAAACGTGGGATACCCAAACGCGAACAACTGGCATCGTCCGGGCATCAAATCTTGCAAGTGCGACAGCTGTCGCCTCGTCATCTCCCTGCTCGGATTGATCCGCCGTAAGAGCAGACAAACATGATGCAGGACAAGACAATGTGCGGGTGGATACTATGACAGAGGGATATCATGTGGTCCCGCCCCATCGAGGTTGCGCTCGAGCACAAAATTTGAACGAGAGGTGCTAAAACGGGGAAAACCAACCTGAAAACATCCGCATTCGATTTCCCCATAGAATTCCAAGTGAGAGCTGGATAAGGCCCGGAGGGTAAAAGGACATGGAAGATGCCGATTTGATTTTCAAGGGTCAATCGCCAAGCTTTTGGTCGTGGCCGTCGGAACACCCCGAGCGGATGCACTGGCACACGGCACGTCGATTCGAACTAGCCTAGGCCACGGTGAAAAATCTCGCCATGGAATGCGGTGTCTGCCGACTCGGACAGTAGGAGAGAATCATGTACCAGGTAAGGAAGTTCCGTATGCCCATTGCCCAGGTTCTCCTACTCAACGCGTACGTGCCCGGGCCCGTGCTCGATTAAGGCCATTTGATTGATGAGGCACCGCGTCGTCCAGTGAGGTCGAGATCAAGCTGGTAGGATAACAGGGTCGTGAAAGGTTTTTGACGAAACCGCACATATCGTCAGTAAAGGAGAAGGAACATCGCCGGCCGATTATCCAGTCGATGAAGGCAGGAAAGGCGAACATCAATACCTTGCTCAGCTGGGTGAAGCAACTTGCTCAACCCTAACCCTACCAAAGGGCACTGATCCCAAAAATCCGGCTGATGCCGGATGCAGAAAGAGTAAGTCAAAGGACCGGTCGCGAGGCCTTGCCCTCGGCGAAAAGTTTCAACAAGATTCAGGCAGAAACACGGACGTACTACGGACAACTTTTCTCGGTTTCGATCGCATGCAAGTTATTCAGCCCTTAGGTAGGGAGACAATCTACGATCGAGGAATATCATAATGTTGGGGTGCACTGGCGCCGTTCACGGGAACGCGCTTCCCCACAAACGTCCCATATGATAGACTGATTTATGTTTTGTGGGTGCGAATAACACAATTTGCCTCCCGTCCCATCGAACACGACAGTCAAAGTCATACGTTTGATCAGATACGCCCCTCCTT
This sequence comes from Pulveroboletus aff. annulatus, assembly GCA_038094595.1. Lineage (NCBI taxonomy): Eukaryota > Fungi > Basidiomycota > Agaricomycetes > Boletales > Boletaceae > Pulveroboletus > Pulveroboletus aff. annulatus. Next base: position 5,978 of record JBBPTX010000194.1, read on the forward strand.
CCCACTCTGCGTCTGTCGTTTTCCCACATGTGTAGGTCCACTCCGTTGGATCTTCCAGATGGGTGTCGTCAATAGCAAACCTGGCGGTGCGCCACCTTTCATCCACATGCTGCGGTTCGATGAACAAGAATCCCCTCACACACCCATCTGAAGACACATCCACGCAGGAGGCTATATGGTTGAGTCCACTCTGGGATAGGTACCAATGGTCTAGTGGGAGTTGTTGGATCTTGCGCAAGGTAACAGTGATCGGTGCCGGTGAGACGTTGGCGGTGGCAAGATTTGAGAGCGTCACGTCCATGCATATGAACGCAAGCGCATCATAGGACTCGGCACAGAAGAAGCGCACGTGCATAACTCCCGTGATGGGGTCGATGCGAAAGCGGATGACACTGATGTGAAAGTCATCTATGTTGTCCTCGATACACTCGTGAGTGAGGTCAAAGACGGGTAGGCTGTTACCGCATGGTGTAACATGAGAAGGAGTGTAGGCTTGTATGATGGTAGTGGGGCGTCCACGTAAATTTTGGAGGGTGATAAGATATGAATCAAAAAAATATATCTGAACTGGAAAAGAGTGCACGAACTGGAGAAAGTTTATTTTTACGTGTGCCAATGTGTGTGTGTAAACAAAGACATACCAGTACAAATGGCAGTTCATAGAAGACACGTTTGCACGTGTCAAACGCCAGGCCACGGCTCTCGCCATGTATAGAGAGGAATCGTGAATTTGGGATGCTGGCCTGCAGATGCGCATACTCCACGTCCACGGGGGGATCGATCGTAGTAAAATCGAGGAGCTCGCCTGTGCAGTCATTCAACTGCATTTCCAAGAGTTGCCTGCCAGCAGTAAATGAGAATGCACCATCAACCCATCAACATACAACAAGGCGAAACAACATACCACTTGTGCTTTGGCCCAGGAGGTCTAACGGACAGCTTTACTAACACGTACACAATACAATGTCCCTCTGAGGATAAAATCCACTCGAGAACCCAATATAACACAACCTGTTCTCCAAAGTCCCAGAGAACTCGAGGTGTGTGCCTGTCAGCAGCGTGAAAATGAACATCTGTATCATGCAGGACGAGTTGTTTCTTAGATTTGCACGTGAGAAGCCATCGTCCAAGGATGAATTTCAAGTTACAAGATATGCGTGGTTCACGGTCGTTGACAGTGACCATAGAGGGTGATACCAAAGGGCGTGTGGTCCATGTGTTGGCGAGTTGTGCGGCTTTCACGAGCATTCGCTCAAGGGAGGTGACAGATTGAGCGGGAAATGGACCAGGAGGACGGGAGAATGGAGCACTCTTATACAAAGTTCTCCAGAGGCCCCGATCAGAAGTGATGGCATGGACTGACTTTGAAACCTGCCAAAGTACTGTTAAAATAACTTAAACTTACTACAATCCGGGCGACTTACTGTTCGCCATCGGATTACATCTTCAGGGTTGCTGTGATGGAGAATTTGAAGAATGAGTTCTGTCGGAAGGACAGACTTGCCAATGGCCGTTGTGTTCGTCATCATGGTAGTTTTGCACTGGCACAGCCTCACCTCAAATTCTCCTCTTCGCGCCATGACTCACGGCATCACCCGCCACTCGTTGCAGACACCAACGTTGATGGTTTCTTATCCGCATCACTATGATACTTCCTATTCAAAGCCACTTGTCCTGCTTTGTTATCCCTATGCGTATAAAGTCCTTGTACTTCATCAGGGCATGTCTCCGGGCTTTAAAGCTTCGTTTCTCACTTGCCCTCAAGTCGGCCGCCACACTTTTCCAACTGGCTTGTGTCATTCTCCTTGAATCTTCAAACTCTTGAGTCAGCGCCGCGTTAAATTATTCAAAATACCCGCATAACGTCGGACATATTCTTTCCCCTTGAACCCCCCAACGCTGATGAGCTACACGATATTTCCATAATCCTCTATACCCTATCGGAGCCTAGGAAAGGGATATTCGTGGTCACAGGGATCAATACCCTCGACGGCAGGCCCATATCAGATCCAAGGAATGTACCGGATTACTGCCATGATTATATCCGTCGCCTTTTGTGGCACGAGTGGATTTTCATCGAACTGGATCCACGTGGAAACAGGCTTCACCTCACTCCAAGATTGCGTCCCTCATACAGCAATATCTCGCATACATGGATATACTGATCGAAAGTCTGCTAACGACGGCGGAAATTTGTGAAGCGAATCCGACGTTCCGATGTAGGCTTTTCGATCTCTATCTCGCTGTAGAGCACAAGATTGGATTACACGACTTTCGTTATGGAGGTGACTGGAGGATGCAGCACCTCGACGTGATTCTCGAGCATACTGATATCACACATGGCTCGGTGGGTGTTATGCATAATCTGCCGGTGTCAGTTTCATGCATCGTCTTAATATATCCAGAGGGTTTCTATGCGCGACTGGACGGGGAGGACCCATTGTAGTCCGGTTGTAGGTTAACAAAAAACGTGCCCAAGGGTGCATGGCAAGAGGTTGTGGACGCAGTTGCCCCGGGCCTGCGCCTAGGGTCAGCAAATCCAGTGGCGAACAGTACGGGTATATCTTTCGTTCGTACTTGAGATCTGAGTTCATAGCCGCAAAGTCAATAAAGGGGAAGAGGAAACGTGGCAGTAATAAAGCACAGAACGAGGGTCCACAATCCCAAAGCGGTCTCCGAAGTGAGTGATGCCTGGCTAGGTTGGTAAATAAGGCATCAAAACTGGCCACTCTTAGCATCAATGAACAGGGCATCTGGATCGCACAGCAAAGAGGTGCATGCTTAGTATGCAGATAGCCTTGGGCAACAGCGAAGATTGTAGTGTAAGGTCCTGCTTTTTGTACACAATCCATTCATTCATGGGATTTCAATGCAGGTCCGGACTCATTTTGTATATACTCCCTGCCAGTGCACATCAGACAAAGAGGCAGATTGGACAGGTGTAGAAATACAAATCGATGTGGAGTCGCGTTGGGTAACATGTAGAATACTACGAGGTAACAACCATCCCTTGTCCATTCGTTCCGATCATACCAGCATCTCCTGCAAACACATACACACCCATCTGCTCACAACCGGTATACGACAACCTCTCCAGAACACGTTCCTAGCGCGATCAACCCCCTCGTTTCATCATAATCCAAACATGACCAGCCATCCCCCTCGTTTTCGAGAACGACCTTGATCTCAGCCTCCGACCCATGATTCAGTAAACCAGGGAAGAGGGCGACGACAAGCGCCTCGCGTGACGTTGCTACAGACAGATTCTCCACACTATCGTTGTCAACGACCAAACCAGCTGCGGCCCAGTCCGAGGGCTGAACCCAAACTGCCGTCCCGTACGATCCAAGGATCATGTCGCTACAGCGAAGTGGGCCCCGATGATGGGAAGTTACGCTGGAGACCAGACTGAACGGGAATGAAATGGATTCGTGTTCGATCGGCAACGCCTCGTGTAAGGTGCGCGGCGAACTATGATCAAAGCTGGTGTTCAATGTCATGAATTGAAACTCTTCCGTCGGCCTCCATGGATCATCGCCCTTTTTGCGGACGAGCAACGATAGGGGTGGCTGGGAACTGTTAACGGGAGAAAACGGGATAGGCTCTCGCAACGCCAGCGACACGCCATCAACCCAGCCAAAAGATTTCGAAACACAGGGAAAAATTATGCTAAGATCCTCGCCGGGCAACACCATTTGGGGTTCTTCAAAGACACAAATGGAACGAGCCCTCACAACGAGGACATTCCCATATGTAAAAACAACGTGAAGTGGCTTATCCTGTGCATATTTGAGTGTATAATATTAGATGAGTCAATCTCATCACCTGCCATGTATCAGGACTCTTTAATAATGCCTGTTCTTCCGTTTTCCAGTTCAGTATCAACGTTTCGGAGTCGTGGTCACACAGGGCGACACAGTCCCCGTTCAAAGCAATCGGTTTCTTGGAGGTGTCCAACGTCCTGCGGGGCTCAATTGTTACACCACCCGCATCATCGTCGGAAATGGCCAGGATCTCGACCGTCGTGTGACTAATTTCGGTTCAGCGGAAAATACCCAGCCCAGAGCACGTTTCAATACAAACCCATCTCTGTGGACAGAAATGGCAATTGCTCCATCCGACTGATCGTCCGTGTTGACAGCGATGCCATTGAACATCGCTTTCCCAGGACTCCACTGCGCAACTACCTGGAAGGAATCACAGTCCCTGAGTACCCTAACACACAGGGTCCACCAGATTCCGAGGGATGTCGTGATGATCCAGCTCTGTCCACCACGGGAGAGGAACCTGATCTCTTCTATGGCCCCAACTCTGCCAGGAGAGGAGACAACGTGATGAAGCGTTGTCGTAGGGGACCTCCAGTTGAGGCCCAGTTTATAAGCGCACAGTGTCTGTCGTTCGAGATCCTTGGCAGACAACGATGTTAGAGAGCGCCTTGGGAATGGAATGCCGTTTCTGAGGATCTCATTCGTGCAGGCAATTATCCAAACGGCATGTTGCTCGGATACGAGGTAGAGCCGTCGAGATGCCTATTGAGTGAAAAGAGTGAGGAATCTTAACACGCGAGAAATATTTATCCTTCCCACCTGCCGGAGGATAAGGATGTCCGGGATAGGGAGTGCGGTTAAGATGTATATGAGAATGTCATGATTTAGAGCATCCAATGAAAGTGTCATCTGTTCGTACGCCCTGCGGCTTCACCAACTCAAGATAGCAAAATCAGTGACGGTAATGGTTGTGGTAGAGGGTCAAGCCTGAAGCATACGATATGCATAGCCATAGTAGTATGGTTCGGATCATGATGGAGACCCCAGAAAAGGCAAGTGACACCAGTGACCCATCCCTTCAATATTACAATTCGAATGGTTTCGAAAGAGCCAACGAGACACCAGCTTTCTTCCAAACTCCAATACCAGTCACATGTCCCTGCATTCCTCCAAAAGTTCCAGAACAAAATCAAAGGCGTAGCTACCGAAGACGACGAGGACGAGCCACAGTACTACGATGACGGATCGGGCAGACCGCCTATTCCAATTCGCCCAGCTATCCCAGAGCGTCCGAGCGATGATCCAGGCAGTGCCGACGAAGACGACGAGGACGAAAAGCCACAGGTGGTCGTGTTGAAAGCTGGGAAACATCTCACAGAGCGAGAGGCAGAGAACGAAAGACGGAAAGGTCTTGTCGTTGTGTCTCGACGTCGTTCGACCACGCTCATGTATTCTCGAAACAGAGAAAGGGCTCCCTCCTCTTCCTGCATCTGATGATGAGACAAAACAGGATAAGAAACAGCCTTCGAAAGGTGCCACCAAGTCGAAGCAAGCTGCCCCCAGTCTATCTTTTTCATCTTCGAACACAAAATCAAGTATAAGCTCCAATAAACTCAAGCGTCGGGTCGTCACGGAGGGAGACGACAGTGGTAATGAAGGCGGTAAAGCTAAAAAGGCACCGAAAAAGAAGTCGAAGCGGCTGGGCAAGACTTTACTGTCGTTTGAGGAGGATACTTGAGATCTGACATGGCCCTTGTGTGTGCACCGTGTCAACGTGTCCATTATCACAGGTCGGTCTCATTTGTACTTTTGGCAGTCATCGATGGTGATTCAGGTGTAGAGGAACCATGTTGATGACACCAAAAGCTTATGTTACTACAGTGAGAGTAGTACTTGGGACATCAACGGCTCTGTGTTTACACGTCGTGGATACCGTTGCCTGCACATGATTCTCATCATTGACATGCAACGAGTCATGGCCGGAGACAACACCTGCGGACCATCTACTCATTGCTTGTTACGTCCATTACTAGCAGCCTCATATCGCGCCATTGTTATCAAACGACTCGCCTCTTTTCCATCCTCTTGCCTGCCTTTTCTCATGTTCCCTGCACAATGGTTCGTATCATCCATTGTATTTCTAGCGCAGTTTCGTCACCCGTGCGCCCATCACGCGGAAATGGTGCTTCGTGATGCTCATATCACGTTCATAGCCCGAGTTCAAGACCAACTAGATTGAATCCAACAAGAACACAACTTGCTGTGGAGTGGATATGATAAATGACCAAAACGTGCGGACCCTTCAATTGATAAGTGAAGTCACCATTTCACATCATAGCCTTCCCCCAGATCTCTTGCAATCTCACTGGCGCATGTGGCCCCCGTGTTGGATCGATCTATGCGCGCGATACGGTGCTGAACACGATGTGCGTTGTTTCGGTGCATGTTTCCCGAACCTGGTTATATACGAACGATTGCGATCTAGAAGGGATATAGGCAATATCGAAGTGTGATTAATGAGCCCATGATGAAAACCACTCTAAATACTGTATTGGAAACAAGGAATGCTTCTAGGTCAACTCAGAACTGTGCGATCTGTCCTCGAGGTATCCTATTCACTGCTTTTGGCCTCAAGGGGGTTTCACTGGCATGCGTCTTGACTACTCGTGTGCCACTATGACAACGTGCTTGCCAGTGAATGCACCATTTAGAAGACTTAAAAATGAATCTTCCGCGTTCTCCAACCCCCACGTTGCGCTCTCTTTATGTACAAGTTCTTTCGAAGCGAGCAAAGCAGGTACTTCTTGGTTGAACACATCCAAGTACTTTGAAGAAAGGGAGTGGACAAGGAACCCATGTATCGAGATCTCCTTGACGATAACGTTGACCAAGTTCTGTCAAGTGGATGAGTTTCCAGTAAACTACCGGGTCCGAATGCCAATGCATATGAAGTAAATAAACAACTGACTGGAATTTGCTGCGTGCGGCCATAGCCCGAGAGCATCCCACATTCCTGCCAGTGGACGTTACATGAGTGCATGTAGATCGATGTATGCTTCACCAAGCTTACGATGAATCGAGCATGGGTAGCAGCTGCGCCCAGTGCGTCCACCAGCGTCTGGCCGCCTACGTTGTCCCAATAACTGTTCCATTGGTCAGATATCCCCGTCTATCTTTTGAGCGCGGACAACATTACATGTTAATTGGGCCCTCTTTGGCCAACACTTCTGGAGTTGCTGACGTCTTATAATTGAATGCCACATCGGCGCCAAGGTCCTTCATGAATTGGACCTTTTCATCCGAGCCAGCAGATGCAATGACTTTCAACCCATCCCGCTTTGCGAGCTGAATCAAGAAACTGTAAAAGTGACGACGGTCATTCATTGACCCATCGACAACAAAGGAAGGAGGAGGGAGAGGGAGACTGACGATCCGACCGCACCAGCCCCGCTTGAAACGAATATGACTTCTCCCTGTGAAAAGCTGAGTTGCGAGAGCGTGAAAGATCCGAAGTCATTTACTTTCTTTGCATGTGCATATTCTTTCCATCCAAAATATGCCGTCATGCCTTGGGATGGTCAACACACACGCGAAGGACGACATTTAAATGTGTCACCAGGTAAGCCAGCAGCTCCGATAAAGACGCTCCAGGAGAGATTGTACTTGTTATCTATTTTGTCAAACGACTCAAAGTCATGTCGTACAGAGTATTCCTCCCATGCTGCGTCTGAGAGTCAGAGAAGGCGAGGAGATCGGTGGTTGAAACGCACTATAATATGCGTGCAAGTGATCTCCGACCTGGAAAGCTGGATTTTCGGAACGTACGACAACGCCAACCCCTTCGCTCCGGATTCTGATAGATGAGGATCAAGTTGTCAAGAGCATTGCAGATAGGACATAAAAGAATGCTTACGGTGCTCCGATCTTGAAGGTGAACTATCCAAAACCATCAAGGTAAAATTCGCCCTCTTAAGACATAGCAGCAGGGCAAACTTACAGGAAGGTTTGGTGTCATCATGGCATGTATACCGGGCGCCAGAGAGAGTATAAGTGTCTTAAGAAAAATGCCCCCGTTTAACGGGACATTGTCGGGGTCAATCGTTTCGCTCGTCTCGAGTGAAGTTGTCTCTCCAGGAATGAAAGTGCCTGAATGAGGTGACGACATCCGAACGTCACCAATGATTAATAAACCAAGTACTGGTAGATCGCACTCACCTTCAGAGTATGCCCTGAATATGATGCGCTTGTTGGGGATGAGGACCATTGTTAGTAACGAGCTAGAAATTTTCCGTTTAGCTGGTGGATTTTATATAGGCTGCCACGAGCCAGTCTGAGTCAGCCTCGGTAAATGCTGTCAACTCTGCACAGCCGGGTCGGAATTCTTCTAAGTCTTATCGTGCGACACTGCCCCGGTTGGTTGTAGTAGATCGTCAGGCTGTAATTTACACAGCAAGTGATCATGATGGTTTCAGCGCACGGTACACATGTTTGATGAAGCATTTGCCGGCGCGACCGCACTGTAGCGCATAAAGTGAGATTGAACGCGAGTCAGAGGAACGAGTTCGCCGTGGTATCTCCGGGGATATCAACTGATGGCACTTTCCTGTGGGACTACAGCCAGAGTCTGCGTTCCTCTGGAAACACTGCCGGGATGGCAGTTTCTTTGGTTGCAATTTTGAATCTCCGGAGGTGAAAGTGCTAGGAAGACGTCAACCCAAATGGAACGCCGATCGGGTATTATTGATAAGAGACACTTGCACGGAGATATGTACTCGTCGAAGGCTATGATCTTTGTGCCGGTGATTGATTGATCTAGCTGCTAAGCGCTAAAGCGCTGATGGTTGCGAGTCACTGACTGAAAAAGTAATCCTTGATGCATTACAACTTGAAGATCTCACCGGGAGTCGGAGAATATGTGCGGCGACTCTTCACCTATCATATATCCCCAACCTGAAGTTCGACCCACAATTCGTCGTGACTGTCATGGTCCTTGTTCGTGCGCCCATCATTGACTACGAAAATCCTTGTTATTGTCCGGATCCCCTCCCTTTCCATTCCGATTTGCATGTCGACCCTCGTATCTCGCCATTCCCTCGAAAAGATTCCTCAGCAGTACTGGTTCCAACGCGGCAAGGTCACGAAGGTGTGGACGCTCGGAAGTATGACCAGCCTGGAGTAAGCCTCTCCAGCATACATGCGCTCATTTACGGCCACATGCGTGACGATCTCTCCGAAAAGCCGGTCGCTCGAGTTGCTCGACGTAAGTTGATGAAAAACGCACACGACACCAGTCCTTGTGCTCGATACCGCTCCTCTTTAGACGAAAGCGGCCCAGCTCGGAAACGCGCAAGGTATACAAACCCCGAAAATGACACGGACCAGAAGTCCTTCATGACTCCCCGCGCCGGCTGGTTGAACTTGAACGAACCCCGCAGCGTCAAACAAGAGCGTGCCTCTCCAGCTTCAGCGGAGGAAAGGAAAGAACAGAACAATGGACAACCGAATGAATGCGAAAAAGTTCCAGATAATCGGATCAGTTTGTTTTTCGAGATTATATCTGTGTCCTTCGTCGCTGACGCACAGTTACTAGTCAATGTTCCCCTATATGACGTAGTGGATGCAGTAACAACGCAGAGCCTTCTTCTACGCCTCGATTACGTTTTCCCTGGAATGGGTTTCAGGGAGGCAGTGGATTCTGATGAATACATCTGGTCAGAGACCGGCGTCCAATGTCGTTACGAGCGCCACCAAGCTCTCGTTGATCTGCTAGGAGAAAGGGGTATATACGCAGATATTTCACTACCATGGGCAAACCTGATGCTCTTTTAGGCGCCTTGGGTGAGTATGCCTTGCCCATTTTCAATGATGCAGAATTCCGTCACCTGGATCTCGGGCCTACAATGAGCGGCGTCAATGCGCTGAACTTGCCAAAAGGTGACGTTATGCGTGGTACGAATGTTCAGTTTTTTCTCTCCAAAAGCATAACTGCACTTTCGCAATGTAGTGTTTAGCCAGCCGGGAAGGTTTAAATATCTGAGGACGCTTTCCTTTTCTGGTGGACGCTTTCGGGACGACTTGGACCTCGTATATATACATCAACTTCACATCCTTGCAAACACCGGAATTGGAAACGAAGGGTTTGTTCGAGTACTTTTGTGTGTTTTCAGCCCCATGACTTAGGTTTCTCCAGAGTGTTCCATATCGTGGCTCTGAAACACAACTTGCGGTATCTCGACTTGTCTGGGAATCCTTCAATCAATGACGACTCGATCCCTGCTCTCCTATATCTCGAAAATTTGCAATATCTCTCGCTATTCGGAACAGGAGTCTTGATGCCTGGTCTCCGAAAGCTGGCGGTAGCCACAAAAACACGCAAGCATGTCTTAGACATCAGGATCCCTAACATGTGTCTGGATTATATCAATAGTGGGACAATGATGCTCTGGTACATGATACCATGTTCTGAAAATATCGACAGGCATGCATAATCGATACCTCCTATACCTAGCCCCGCCGCTCATCCTGGACCCCAACATCGTTTGCATGTTGTCCAAAACAGCTTTGTTGCGGAACCTCGAGGCCCATGCCACTATCAACGTGACTATATCCTGTACCGGATCGCACGAAGAGATGGAGGAGAGGCTTTGGAAGATTCTGGAGCAGAGGAAGCTTGACCTTGCCGTTCGAGAGATGGTGATTCCTCCGGAAGTACCAGGTGGTTTTGAATAGAAGTTGGACTCACATTGGACTGGCCAGCCTTTTTGAAGTGAAGAAGTGTACTATGGGATTGACAGACGAATGGTAATCTATTTTATAATCATCCTATTAATGCCGCGATCACTCTTATGCTGTGGTCACTACACGGAAATAAGTTGATTTACTCGATCTATTTCACACAATCTCCTCTTAAGCATGGACCTTGTGTTCAAATCAAGATCTCTCGGATCTCTAACTTCGATACTCACCAGAGGGGTGGGATGAGAAAGAAGCGGGACGCCTCCTTCTGAGGGAACGCTATCGCGTGGACCACGGACCCCTTCAGCGGTTCGATTTGTGGTGCCTACCGTTCCCGTCGCAATCTGAACAGCTTCGATAATTGCCAGAGGCCCAGAGCAGTGGAAAAAGACTGAAATGAGCCATACTGATGGAAGTGCTCAAATCACCATATAGGACGTCTCCGATTCATGTCACCTACCGTTCTTGTCGGAATCAGGTACCTGTGTTGAGGAAGTTATACCCACTAGTACTTTGATTGGAACGCCGTCACAAAACAGTGCCTCGGTTGTCCGATCTGTTCTGCGCTTCTGAATCGGTATTTATGTTCTGCACAGGCCATGAGGATACTGACGGTGATGTCTTTTCGAACCCATGGAGCCTGAGCCATCCCAGACCTTACAGCGTGCGAAGTATACTAGAAAGCACCTTGTTCATCTCCAGATGGTAAGCGGAGTGAACTATTCGCAAACTCTCTCATTGGTGTTCGCAACCATCGGAGATTGATTCAGGAGCAATCATTTTCGCAGTACACCTTTAGAAACGCTCCGGCCACATGTAGGATTCTGGAATCCATTCTCTGCAATATAACCCCTATGCCATAATCATCGGTGTTGTGGATACTTGATCCAGTCTCGCTACGACCGCCGTAAGTTCACCAGATGTCCATTGTCGAGACCCATCTTCAGGGATGCACTCCAGTCTCATGTTCCGTGTGGTCGACGTACTGGGTTCCCTCGATGTATTTCGTGGCTATATTGAGTCCAGAAACACCAGCAAGATCGAGATCAAGGTATTTTACCTCTGTTACTAGCCGAACGTGGGGTTCTGACCACCAAATGAATTCTTCACGTTCTGGGTGGTGCAAATTACTTGGCAGAGAAGTAACAAGATATTATGTTTCTTCCTCGGTTCCAGTACCAGCTGATTTGATGGCGAGCAGAGGTGACAGCATTGAGAAGGGAAAGCAGGGACTGAAATCGAATGTATAGTCTGGTCATATGACATCAGAGTCAATTGGACCGATCGTCAGTCCCGACGCATACATACCTTGCACGGAAAATTGCACATATGCTCGATTATATAAGAATGTCCATCAACATGTTTAGAACACAAAGACAGTGCTATTATTGGTTCTTGTATCAAAGCGCCCGTCCCAAGCCAGGAGAAGCCTTCCAAGCATTTGAGCAATGGCATTGTGTCGTCGTTAATCGAGAATTTCCATGATAAACCGAGGTTGCGCTTTAAACCCACTTTGTTTTCGATGAATTATTAGCCCTAGGTCCAAATCCAGACGACGGAATTTGGCACTATGATATTCCGGGACCTAAATGTCATCAGGTTGCATGCAATACCTTCTGCATCCAACATCTCTGCTACGGACCAGACCTATATATAGCACTGTTCGCATACCATTCAAAATTTTGATTTGCGGGGCTTGACTCCGCCTGAGGCTGAAAGGGACTCCAGAGTCTAGATTCGAATCGAGGAAATCTGACCTTGTTACTATTTGCCAGGGACACGTCCATGGAGAGACGTAGGAATCTCAGTCTGTTTGGATAGAGGATCATGATAAATCAGAGCTTCCGCTACTAACCAAATACATGGTATGAGCTCGGACAGATTCATAACAAGGAACATTGGGTTTGCAAGTCGGAATAGATTACATAAGCTATATTCCCGCGGCCATGGCTTAGTAGCTGTCCCCCTCAGGCTCGTCTTCTCTCTCATCTTCCTCTTCTTCCTCCTCATCTCCACCTATAAGTTCCATCTCCAAATTTTTCAAATTGCCCTTGTTCTCCTCCATGTTGTCATAAATCTCCTTCAGGCTTGTCGGCGACTTGATCAAGCACAGTACACTCTCGATGTCGTTCCAAACATAATACTTGGTCTCTGCCTCCGAGTCCTTGCTGTCTTTGCTTCGCAGCAAGAACATGATATCGCCAGTTTCTGGAGCACGCGTGAGGAGTGGCTGGGGGTCTGGCAATCCGTACGCTGTGAGCAATGCTTTCAGGTCTCCATTTCGACCTTGCCAGTAATAATCAAGATTCATGTAGGCGGGGTCGTTTGTCCAACCCTGTGGGGGAGTGTGGCCAGCGGGTGCTTCCGCACTGTTTGCGGCCATCCCCATTGTATCATTTGGTACAGGCGGCTGGTCAGTGGGATTGGGGGTTGGCATGAATAGCGAATTGGATGGCTAAGATTTAGAGGTGAAAAGGAGGCGTGACGCAAGGGCACCACAATGATGATGGTGAGTGTTTGAGACTGAAAGACGCTGATTCGTTGTTTGAGGTGTGGTAAATTACAATGACAACTTGTGTTTCGCCCAAATTGTCGCAGTAATTTACCGGTCCGGACATTACATAAGCGCCAAATTTGCCGTTACGATTCGTGTGTCCGATGCTATCTTTCTCTGACGCTCAACTTTCCAATGTATTTCCGGATTGCCACATGGCCCACCAGATGCTTCAACACAACAAATCAGAATCGTGTTTAGGTTTGATATAGTTGTTCTCAATACGTTCAGCATTTTGTATTAAGGTCGCTTTAGCGCGGGCGGTTGAACATAACAGTACGAATTCCAGGTGAGACTGCACGGTATATTAGAGTTTGATCACCCATGCTTCTCTTGTTGATCGCACAGCATTGTCTAGGACTCGACGACTGTCAAATCCAACCCCCCCAAGTCGCCACCCTTTCCTAACTTATTTATAGCTACCTAGATATCCTCTAGTTTGCGCAACTCAATGCGGCAAATTGAATCGTCTATTCCGTTCCAAACATAAGAAGGCTTCTCTTTGCTCGTGTTCAGTTTGGAAGATAAACAAGATGTCACCGCGGTCTGGTCTGCGAGTCCAGATAGGCTTTGCATTTTTGAGGTCGTAATCCGTCTCCAGCTTTGCTTGATGTCCCCTGAACTACCAGCTCAATAGTAACTTTGGTACATATATGCCTTCTCATCGGTCCAACTGCTAGGAGGATCAAGACTCCTCAAGGATCCGGTCGGAGCCGAGGATGATGAAGACATCAGATAATCTGTCAAGGTATCTGTCGAGATCAAACTAACACAAGTTGGTCAATCAGATGAACGTACTGTTTGAATCTAATTGTGGGGGTGATGTTACTTTCATGTGAGGATGGCGCTCTCCCTTTACAGCCGATGAGCCTGAGGACTGATGTTTTATTGTCTTGATTTGGTGGTTGTACCCTTGCACTGGCTTCAAAATTTTCCCGGGTGTATCTTGCTTATCAAGAGGACCGTCTCCTTCATGCTGTAGCAACAGGGAACCGTGGCTTTCCGATCTGTCTTTCAGCAATTGGTGTCGGAATATTGGAACATTCCTTTACCCCAGACGTCAATCTTGACGTCCTTCTTCTGGACCACAGAATCCGGCTTTAACTTAGCCGGAGAGGGGTGAGACGGGGGATAAACGCAAGAGAGGGCAACAACTATCCACGGTATTTCTTCCTTGGTGCCAGTACCAAAAACTTCCACGACGTCCCAAGGGAAGAAGGGGTACCAATGGATAAAAATGTGTGGAAAGACCTTGCACAGAGAACGCGTCATGGCTACCTTAAGATATATTGCAGAAACCATACCTCAATTTCGAATCGTCCCCTAACAGGAGCAAAGACGGTGACAGAAGAATTAATTATTCAGGGACCAAGTTTGGACATTGTGGTGAGACGTATCCGTTCCTCTACGTTATATCGTCAGTGGAACTCCCTTGAGCGCCCTGTATCATACTATATGACTCACAAAAATTTTATAATAACGATCCGAAGTTCAAGAAGAGCTGCTACGGAATTGCCGTCAATATTTCCGCCCTTGAAAATTACCATGAAGAACACCCTGACAAAAGGACTGCATAAGAGGGAAACTATTACTGGAACAACGGTGATAGGTTCGTCAAGCCTCCGTGCGACAATTGCGTGCAGTTGATGGAGTGGTACGGAGTTAAGGCTCGCGAGAATGATTTTAAGACTGGAAGGACAGCGTTGTAGACGACAATGAAAATGTTTTCATTCCCATTTTATTATCTCTCTCTAAATCGATCGTGTTCTGTCATTCACGACGCAATCAACCCCTGGATTGGCACGCACGACCAATGATTCCACCTTAGCGATCTCGGGGAATGATCAATATATTCCTCCAATCGTGTAACGCCGATCGAAAAACGTCTTCCCCTAGTAAACGAAAGGTATAAGTTTATACTTCACTCGCAATGCCCAGTCCTCCCATTCCCTCCCAAATCTCTCCGCTAACAACTGATCCTCGTCCTTCGGCCGACTAAAGAGTGTCACGACCGACACCACCATGAGCAACCACCAACTCGCATACACTGCTCTGACCCATGGCACATCCAACACGCCTGATGCGCGTAGCCACGACCCTGGGCCCCCATACATGATGCACGCCCCAAGAATGCACATCAACATACTTCCGTAGGCCGGATGACGAATTACGGCATATGGACCGGTCGTGATGAGCTTGTGATCCTTGCTGACGCACTGCGAGAACGTAAAGTAAGGACCGAGGGTCCTGAAACATTTGACGCGGATGATTGCCCCCGAGATAACGAGGAACACGCTGAGGACGAACGGTACGGTCAGCTGACTGGCCTCCGCAGGTCCAAGCGCATGCAAAACAATCGAGATGATATCAGGCGACTGACGCGCATCGTCATAGCACAGTGAGCCGAGAATGACCGTCGTTTCCGCTATGGCGACTAGATACGCTACGGCCTAGTTGGACAGGGTCAGAATCCTATGTTGGAGATGACGTTAAGAAGTACCTTCACGAATAGGCTAATAGGTAGAACAACGTGCTTCCACAGCCGCTCCCGCTGGCAGATAGACGTTATTTCAATCGCACCTTCAGGACGCAGAGAAGTCCGGGGGCGGTCGATTGCAATATCATAGAATACCGCTGAGAGGAGCAGAAGGGGTACTTTCAGCAAGGACATGGTGGTAATGCATTGGCCAGTGGTGTGGCAGATCCGAGTCCCTGCTGGAGTTTTATGCGATCCTGCAGTCAATACTCAGGATCCGGAGCTTGGCTGACGGCTATAGACAATGCGTAGCACACACCCACTCCATTGGAGCGGTCAACACAAATCTGAGTCATATGGCTGGAAACAAAGGCAAAGCCACAATCTTTATATGGCCTCATTGGGACGACATATTGTTTAAGACATCGTGATCGATTGATCTCTGGGCCAGATATTAAGGGCCGGTATTTATATGGGGCAAATGGCGTACTGAAAAGGGTTAGCTATACGGTCATGCTTCAGCGGAGCCAATTGGTTGTAAGGTAGGCCTCACCCAGATCCAACAAACCGGTCGCATGTGTGACCCGTGTGACACACGGGGACTTTGGTGAATGCACAGCTTAGCACTATTATTCGATAAGTACTGTAATGTCATCTCCTCTTGTCTTCACAACATTCGAAAAAAAACTAAGCACAGTCAAATTTAATTTGCTTATCATTTGGGAAATGACTGCTGGCGGATTTTTTTAACATGTGCCGTACCATTTGTCTATACATTCACGAGTGTTGTCACGCCTTGTCACGCGATCGTTTGCTGGACCTGGGTGAGGTCTACCTTATATTGAGAAGTGCCACTCGGGAACGCTCAGGCCTACACTCGGACATGAAGCCAATCAACTTGAAAAACTAAGTCAGGCGCCAGCTACTCGGGCATTCGATTTGTAACAGTGACAATAAGGGGGTCCGTGGGGACCCACTAGCGAGTGAAATGTGAATACAAGAACCCAACCATGATGCGGCCACTCTGATGGCATGATCCCCCATTGAACTTGAAGTACCGTATTGTAGAATCCAATTGCAGCTAAGCATGTCCTGGTTGTTGCTTCCGAGTCCCTGCCTTTTGGAACAAGGGAGAATTAAGCAGATGGATCCAAGTTATACATGTAGTCGAATGAAGTACAGTAGCATATTGAAGAAACGACAAGACAGTTATTTGCCGTGACTGAACGTTAAACGTTAACCACCAAGTACGGCATCCTGCCAGTAATCTTGACCGGTGACCGGCCAGAAATAATGTCAATATGACATGCATTTTTCAGTATTTTCAGGGCAGTCAAAATGTCAGTCACATATCTAACCTCCATCATGTGAATTCACCCATTCCCCCTCGCACTCATCCATGGCTAGTACCTGGAACTCGTCAGCAACGGCAATGTGCCAAATGGTCTGTCAAGTTGAAATAATACATAGAAATGATGAACTTACTGACACTCCATATGTATTCTACTAAGGCATGAAACCTCCGTTCACCGCGACTCACGAATCGGTAGTACAGGTAACTCGGGATCATTACTTGGAACTAGGCTCTGAATGTGCATCAATGTCGATAGACCTATCAGTGTATCAGGGAAGCCTGGTTATCTTAGTCTTGCGCGGGAGGCACGAACCTCGTCAAACACGTGAAATTGGATGGCAGGCAATCGTATTGGCAGCGCAAAAGGCCGAGTTTGGTCATCCAGACATTGCGACACGCGTCTTTCTCACGTTCATTCCGATTCGTTGCTAACGAGTACTTCTTATCGACGTCCCATTCGTTTGCATACTCCCATCCTTTCACCACCGCAATGTGGGGCTCCAGCAAAGTACAACGCGAAGCTATCATTTCATCAAAGCACTCGGCACGCGAAAAGGCGCTCGCCTTGGCTTCTACATATGATAGTAGCACTCACGACCCCTTCCTGCGCGCGGCAGGTACAACGCCAACCATCTCGCTGTTTGAACAACCTGACAATTGTTTTAGCAACGGAGATTGTAGAACGAATTGCTTCCGGAAAATGGACGGCGTCGCAGGTTCTCGACGCATACATGGCCCGCGCAGTGCTCTCCCAAGCTAAGACAAATTGTATCACCGAAGGTCAGCCAAAAGCGAGTGAATTTAGGTTGAAGTACCAACGATCCGTCCATTCGTTCTAGTTTTGTTTGAAGACGCAAAGAAGCAAGCAAAGGAGCTCGACGACGAGTTTTCCCGAACAGGAAAGTTGCGGGGCCCACTCCATGGCATTCCGATGAGCTTCAAGGACCAATGTACGAATATAGCCGAGCTTTAATGCATTCATGTACTCAATGTATGCGCAGACGAAATTACTGGCTACGACACAACTATTGGTTTCACGCATTGGGCCAATAACCCATCCACAAGAGATGCGTTCGTGAGCGGACTATTGGTGCCTACATCCCTTTGTCACACTTATCTTTCTACAAAAGCTCGTCACTCAGTGCAGAAATGCGGGAGCTATCGTCATTGTGAAAACGAATGTGCCTCAGACTATGTTCGCCTTTGAGTGTTCTAATGCACTTTGGGGCCGAACTACAAACCCGTGGGGTGACAAGTATACTTGCGGAGGTAGCTCAGGTGGAGGTTCGCTGTTTGTACTTTAAGCATATCCTTCTTGACGCGACTGACGCTGTGCACATATACGTAGAAGCTGCACTCTTGGCCATGGATGGATCTGCACTTGGTGTTGGCTCAGATATTGGAGGTAGTCTGCGCATACCTACCTCATACTGCGGGATTTACTCGTTCAAACCATCATGTGATCGCGTGAGCGGTGATGGTGCCAAGGGTGTGTTTTGTCTTTGGTGCGTACTGCCACGCCTGATGTTTGACTCACCAAGGTTGCAATCCTGGGTACGAAGCAATTCGGGTAGCATACGGACCAATGGGAAGGTGCATGTCTTCCCATCGAATCCAATGCATTTTATCCACTGCATTGGCAGGTCGGTCAAGGACTGCGAGCAATTCTGCCGTGTCGTATTTGGGGAACAGGACGGCGCCCACCAAAACGCTCCGTTGCCTTTCCGTTCCGTTGAACTGCCCACCAGACTGAAATTTGGGTACTATTTCTCAGGCAAGTCGTTTCCCCCTCTTTCCCACGCCAAGATCGTACTCTGATTCCGAGCGGAAAGATGCGACACTGCAATCATCTCCCGCGAACGTGCGAGCTGTGCAGGAGACCGTCAACGCCCTAAGATCTCAAGGACATGAGTGTGTTGAATTCTCACCCTCACTAAGTATGTCCGAATCGACCAGTATCCTGAGATTTCTTCATGATCTTGGTTCGCTAGGCAAAGAGGCGATGAAAGTTTTCGTTGCGCTTGTAACTGCCGATGGTTACCAAAGAATGTTATCGACCGTCGAGTCTGATCCGAAGGTATTATTATTCGCGTTGAGATAGTCCTTTTGTTGATGTATTTCACAGGAGTCAAGCCTGTTCCTCTCGACTCTTGGTCCCAAGCTTCCTGGTCAGTAATAGTTATTGGTGACTTTCGGAGGCTGCTCATTATGGGTTCATCGATGAAGCTATTGTGCGCCATTTGATTGGTTGGACGGTCAGAACTTTTTATGGGGACGAGCTGTTCTCTGAATTCTTTTCGCTTGCACGTACCAAGTCCGTGTCCGAATTCATTGAGTTCACCGATAGGCGCAACAAGGTCGCTAAAGCATGGTACAAAGAGGTGAGTTTGAAGGCCACTCACTTGTCCGTTCGTCCAAAAAGCATTTTTCCCCTCCAACAAGGTCTGGGATGAATACGGTTTCGATGCGATCATTGCGCCCGTTCAAGCATTGCCTACCATTCCTCATGGGTAAGCAGCTTCATAATCGTTTGCAAGCAATTGCCCAACGTATTTGCTATCTAGTGGCTGTGCAACGCTCTCCCCGCTCGCCGCGTGTACGGTGCTTTACAATATCATCGACTCGCCCGTAGGCATTGTCCCCGTGACGCGTGTCGATCCCAAACAAGATGTCCTTCCGTCCGACTTCGTTCCTGGTGTACAGGGGCGGTCAGCGTTCCTCGAGAAGGGGATGTATACGGGCAAGGCGCCTGCGTATGACCCGGTAGGGATGGCGGGCGTGCCTGTGGGCGTACAGGTTGTGGGGAGGAAGTGGGAAGATGAGAAGGTATTGGAGATGATGAAGGTTGTGGATGAGGCACTTGGGTTGCGTGGGTTTGGACCTGGGAGCTGGAAGGCGTAGTAAGGTGTGATGTGTGGCTGACCGGAGGGCACATAAACAGACATTGGTACCAAATCACCTAGAGTAGATCAGCTTGTACATATGTATATCATTTTATACTTTCGGCGTCTGGACGACCAAAAATCGTGCACGCGTTTACGATCTGGAACATTAGGATGCAGATCAATCCAAATTATGGAGTTGCAGTTAAGTATACAATGCGGCTATCACCCGAACTCCACATAGATACACGCCCATCGAGGGTGACAAGCGTCGACGTCATCCACGGCCCTGAAAGCCAGTGATACGACACCCCGACGGATAAAAGTAAAGACAGAAGAAACGTAAAGCACACAAGTGCAGCGGTCTATCGTGAGCAACACCGAAGGAAACACTGGGATAGCAAGACAGATAAGAGCGTAACAGCAATGTACGAGAGCGGAGAGATACAGATTGAGAAGCGGATATACCTTGTTATGGTGAGAATGGAACTGCAGGGGTACCTCGAGAAAGAAAGAGAAAGAAAAAAAGAAGGAGAAAGGGAGAAAGGAAGGAAGAGCTGATGAAAACAAGATGAGATCAAGAGAGGTGGACAGGCCGAGTTAGCGGCACGCGAGAGCAAAACGAGAGCAAATCCAGAGACATTCATGAGCACGTTATTTCAAAAGACATCATGATCAATTCCAGAAGCAAGATGCGATAAATGGATTCCAGTTTCCCTGCCATCAGACTGTCATTCTCACATCAGTAGTCATTCAGATGCGGAACCGTGAAATAGGATCACTTTGTTAAGAAAGCGGCACCTCGATTTTAGATTGTTAAGACCTGGATCGTGTGGCTTTCCATGTCCGCGGTGATTCGGACGACGACGATCCGGGGGACGAGGGCTCGGCGTTCCCGTCAGTTTGAGATTGTCCTTGAGGCTCTACATGCTCGAGGCCCGATTGCGGGTTAGACTGAAGAACGTTGGCATTTCGGTCATAAGAAGCCGCATGCTGCAATTGAGGGCGAGAATCGGTCGAAGTAATTGATCCCATCGTCATCGTTGCTGACGATACGTCAGTGAATGACGACATCGACGGTATAACTGGCATCGATCGAGACTGAGAGTATGCAGGGAAATTAAACGATGATTGGCCAAACCGATGCGACGACTGCCCAGGAACGCTCGCGTCTTGCCCAGAAACCACAGGGAGTGGTCCTTGTTGATATCGGGGAGATTGCTGGGGGTACGGACTCCCACCAATTCGTCGAGAAGTGGAGCGAGTGCGGCCTTCCCCAACCACATGTCCCTCGCTTCGTAATTCGGGATCGATCTGGACGTCTTCGACTGGTGTCGCAGACGACCGGCTAGGACCAGCTTGCTGAGAAGAATTCAATGGACTAGGACCGTCCTCGTCCATCTCGGACACTGGTTCTTCCTCTTCTTCCGATACAACCACTTTGTTCTTGGGGCGGCGTTTCCTGGTACGTTTGTAACCCTCCCCTCCAGAGACATCCAATTGCCAGTAACTTCCTTTGCCTGGCTCCGTGATCGGACGGGGAACGTTTCGAAAGACTTTGTTCAACGACAAGTTGTGTCGAATAGAGTTCTGTCCATAGGGCAACAATGCCATTGAGTCGGACAGAAACACGTCGATCAAGATGTCATACCTTCCACGCCCTCTCGTGTCGATGAACCCTAAACCACTGGAACCTATTTTCAAGCTCGGTATAGATCTCTTGCAACGTTAGTTGCTTGTTCGGACTACCATAGATAGCGAGCTTTATGAGCATTGGCAAAGGTGTCGATGGCTTTTCTCCCGGGGCGGGATCGGGTAACGAACGCAGACTAACGCTCGCGTCAGCTGTGAGTCCGAGTTGCTGGCGTAAGTAAGGACCAGCATCTTCAAAGAGAGGGGGAGCGTCGGTGGCAGGAGGTTGAGATACAGAAAACGTCGAGACGCCAGAGGTTGGGTTGGCATATGTCGACGAAGACGAGGAAGATGGGATAGAAGACGAGGAATAATGGGATGTAGTGGTGCCATGCGCACTAGATTCGTAGACACCAGGCAGGAGGAAGTTGCTCATCGAAGTGTCTTGGGAGGGGATGCGATAGTGGGATCCACCCGTATTTGAAGTTTGATCGCCATAGCCGACATGTCTCAACCGTGATTCGTGGTGGAGATATTGGGGGTAAGAAGTGACACGTGATGGTTGTGGTGTGTGGGAGGTAACGTATTCGGAAATGAGTGGTTGACTGGGGCCTGTGGAAGCGCCGGACCAGTTGTCGCTGTTGTACGGGTCCGGGGGACTGGTGGAACTCTCGTATATATACCGCTTCAGAGGGGGGAATCAGCGGAGTCAAACAATAAAAATAAGAAGAAGCTGACATGGTCCGAATACACGTTACCCACTCGCCGCGGATCCAGCGCGGGGTAGGTCGACGGCTCCGCCCTCGGAGGTATATACGGGGTGTCATATTGTTCTGGATCATCCAAAAGGGAAACACGAAAGGTTCCTTGATATGATGTAGGGCCGTCAATGAGCCGGCCCACGTTCGTGAGCCCTGATTGTTGTTGACCACTGCCGCCGGAGGTGGGGTCGGCAGCGATGCCGGGCTCTCCGTGCGAAGAATTGCTTGAGAGGGGGATGTTGAATGTTGTTTGGGGGTGAAGTGCAGGATAATTATGGGAGGAAGCTGCGCCTGATGCAAAGTTGGTGGGAGTGCCACCGGCCATGATGTCTTGGTGGTTTCATTGTTCGAAAAATAATTGTGGACCCACAGGGCCAAATACATGAACAACACGAGTTGAATGACATGTCCAGCGAATACGCGACGTCCCGATTGATGGGAATAGTCGATGATAAATGATAAGATAAAAAGATAATCTTTGGTAAGCAAGATTGAATAACATCCGAGGAGTCGGACACACCTATATCGTAGTAAGGAAAAGGCGCGAAAAGAGACGCCAGTTGAGTGGGGGGAAGAAACATGCAGCGAGTTAGGAGTTTTGTTGGGGTATCCCACTGCCGTCTCTTGGTGGGTGTCCCGCCTTTTAAGAGCTCTAGTAGGCGTGACATGCGGCTGCACGTCACTCCTCCAAATTACCCAAGAAGGCTAAAAGTACGGACATGCTGTACGGGCTGATTGCCTTGATTGTCTCCGAACACGGACCCTTGTGCGAAAGGTATATGTCAGCTCCCTCTGGCTGGCGGCGCTTCATTGCAAGCACCGTGGGGAATTTAGAAAGATACCAATCTGAGTAATTCTCAGTGGCGATGTTGCTTGTGTGACCCCGCTTACCTGATGAAGCAATTTTCCGCGATTGCGCTGCGCGCACTTTCAAAAGTTACTTGTTATAGGCTCTCCCAGATTTCCTTTCTAATGCGACCGACTCGGTTACGCGTTGGAGTGCGCCTGGTGTCAGAAGACGGTGCCCACCAAGGTACAATGTTCACAGACATGATTGACGCGGCCGTCCGAAGCGCGACTGTCCATGCGACTATCAACCGTATCTGTGTCAACACTATCGGGCGGAAGCGAACCTGTAGGCACCAGTGGGTGAGTTGATGAATTCATGTCCGCCGATAGCGGGTGTTTGTGTAGCCACATCACTGTTCGAAGTACTCGCGGGAATCGCTGTCTTCCAACATGGTCACCAAATCTGGGAAGCGTCACGGTAGTATTCAACGCCGCGGCATTTGGCGACACCTTCAAAATTTTGCTTCCGGAAACAGCTCACTTCAAAGTTTAAAGTATGTACATTTGGTGTCCTTACCTGCTGTATCCTCAAGGAAACTGTTTCCGATGTTTCATCTCTGAGGTGCCACCGTTAACTAAACCTGGCCGTGGGTACTGGAGGTTGCTATGCCTCTTCTCGTTTCAGGGGGATGAATTCCGGAGCTAGATAATGCCCCGCGTTATCATAATTCCGAAGATTGCACTGCGGAAGCTGTTGAGCTACGTGGTAAAATTGTGAGTGATCACATAAATACAAGTCCTTCCCGAAATCGGTGTGAGCCATTCTCGTCCCTCCCTATCATGACCACCGTTCCCTCTGCTATCTCGTGGGGCTCCCTCACCGCCACAAAGAATGCGCTTCTAATCCATGGTTTAACATCGTCCTCGCATACCTGGCATCGTGTTGCATCCTCCTTGGCTGCCCAGGGTAAGTCTTAGTCGCTTATTACAGCGCTTTGCATAAGTTAAAGATGTCAATCGATGTCAGGCTATTTAGTGACTGCACCCAATCTCATTGGGCATGGATCCAGGGTCGCTACAGACTATAGCCTAATCTCTATTGCAGAAGACCTTCGTCCATACATTGCAGCAAGACACTATTCTGTCGTTATTGGCCATTCCCTAGGTGCACTAACGGCCATAGCTCTGTATTCGCGTCTTCCCCCCGAGTTGTGCCAAACGGCACTCGTTCTCGTCGATCCCCCTTTGCACCTCACACCAGAAAAAATTCAAATTTTCGACACCATTTTCTCTGACGTTTGCACTAACTTCAAACCAGCGGAGGCTTATAAGGCTGAAAATCCTCTGTGGACGGGTGAAGATAGTACGTCTAGGGAGCTCGGAACTCGCCTATGTTCCCCGGAAGTGGTGCACACTGTCTTTGAGGTGAGACATCAATATTGGGATGGCATACTAAATCCAAATTGACTTTTTTACAGCACAATACCCCTTGGAACTTTTTCGATCATCTCGAAGCTACATCGAAGAAGACGAAAGTGACGGTCTTGATCGCAGATCCTGCCCTCTGTGATATCTGTGCGGTCGAAGACATCCGAACTTACCCCTACGCTAGACCAGTTGTAATCCCAGGGGCTAGCCATTGGATCCAGCACGAGTTCCCCGAAGTGATAGTGGATGAGGCACTAAAGACGGTAGCTGAACTGGAACGTGCTTGATATTATTGAAGGGCTTGTAAGGGTTTTTGGAACACGAAATTTTTGATACTATGCCGAGAATTATTCATCACCCATGATCGATGATCTTTCTCCAAAGGTACTTCATATGTTTCTATCAATTGTTTCACCTGTTTGTAGGAATTTTTGTGCACTGGTAAGATCTTTCAGGTTACTGCGATAGACCATTCTCTGCTCTGTGGCGGAACGCATGCATGACAGTGCTGAACTGGAAAAGACCTGATTGTACAACATGAAGAAATCTCGACAAGATGAGATAACTCTGAGGCCCGTGGAATTGATATTGCTTTCAATCCGTCGAAATCAAGGACGAGCCCTTGCCAGCCTGGAGGCCCTGGAACCAACTTGAAGCCATTTCTAGCTTGCTTAAGTGAAGTGGCCGAGGTTTGTGGCCGTTCTCTGCCCGACTGTTATGACGATCACGATCACCTGATCACCTCGTCCCCGTGTTGGGGTGCCAAGTTTGATTTGTGCGGAGCTGTGCACCCTAACCGACTTCAGCCGAATCGACCTCCCTGTGACTGCATCTTTCATCGTGTGTTTTCATTTCATAGTCGCCCGCCATTCCCATTTCCTTCGGCACAGCCCTTTTACTTTCGTATACAAGGACCCGCAGAATACACTGTAAAGACAAGAAATCTCAAACAGAAACCCTTTGGAACGATTCTCTCGTGTCTGCCAGTAAAGCCTATCTGCAAGAGATTACAGCCGTCTCGAACCCCAACGGTTACAGTAGCGAGTTCCACCGTTATCATGACCACCATCCCTTCCGCTGCAACGTGGGGCTCACCTACTGCCACCAAACATGCACTCTTAATCCATGGTTTATCATCTTCCTCCCACACATGGCACCGTGTTGCGTCCTCATTGGCCGCTCAAGGTGCGTGACAATTCGATAGTCACGGTTCTGACTCACTGGCAACTGCGTCAGGCTACTTCGTCACTGCTCCAAACCTCGTCGGTCATGTATCCAGAGTGTCAGGGGACTATCATCTCAATTCCATCGTCGATGACCTCCGTCCGTACCTCGAAGCACAAAATTATGATTTGATCATCGGGCACTCTTTAGGTGCCGCAACAGTTCTGAGCCTCTTTCCACATCTCCCTTCATCACACCAAACAGCGATCGTCCTCGTCGATCCACCTATGCAACAGTCGGAAGAAAAGCTTGATTTTCTGGATACCTTGTTTACTGACATTTGCACCAACATCAAATCAGCGGAGGAGCATGGGGCCGAGAATCCACTGTGGACACGCGAAGATAGCATCTACATGGAACTTGGTACACGACTTTGTTCTGTCGATGCTGTGCATGGTATCTGGAGGGTGAGTAGCCATTAGTATTTCTCGTGTCGTACTGATCTGCATCCGATAGCAAAACCGACCGTGGTACTTTTTCGATTTCTTTGATACCGTTCCGGAGAAGTGGAAGGTAACAGTCGTGGTCGCCGATCCTGCAATCAACAATCTTTGCTTGGTGGAAGATCTTGAACCCTATCCGCACATCCGACCTGTCATGATCCCAGGCGCAGGACATTGGATCCAGAATGAGTTTCCCGAAGTGATAGTCGATGAAGCATTAAAGACAGTAGCTGAACTGAACTGAAAATAACCTGCTTACTTGTGTCGTCCTCCGGATCAAGATAAAATGCCAACTAGATAAGACATGATGAATTGTATCAATATTATTTTTACTTAAAACACGCCTTTTAAAAAGTGGAATTTTCATTGAAGTGAGAGCTCGCTGTGCGATGTGTGACAACAACCAAGTGACTGAATCAAACCGTTGGCGGCACTTGCCGAAAGACTGCAACGTTTACTAAGTCAGTTTACGTAAAAATTAGCATCATCCGATATAATCGGAAGAAAACTCTGCACTAATATGTTCTTGATGCGAATCCTGTGTCAAAATCAATTCCTTTCACTATAATGGCTAGCCTTCCTTCTGCAACAACGTGGGGCCCACCTACTGCCACCAAACATGCACTCTTGATCCATGGTTTGTCATCTTCGTCGCATACATGGCACCGTGTTGCGTCCTCCTTGGCAGCTCATGGTATGTATCGAAACTCCAGTTTGCATTGTGTTCCCTGTGCTCAGGTTGATAGGCTACTTCGTCACTGCCCCCAACCTCATCGGGCACGCGTCCAGAGTCTCAACTGACTATCGCATCAGTTCCTTCGCCAACGATCTCCGTCCGTACCTGGAGACACGAAACTATTCCTTGATCATTGGTCATTCCATGGGTGCCACAACGGCGCTAAATCTCTTTCCATATCTTACCCCATCGCACCAAACTGCGATCATCCTCGTTGATCCAACTATACAAGTTTCGGAAGAGAAACTCGATTTGCTGGAAGCCAAGACTACCGAATCTTGCATTAACGTCAAACCGGCAGAGGTGTATGCGGCTGAAAATCCACTGTGGACGCGCGAGGATACCATCTTTAGAACGCTGGGCACCCGCCTGTGTTCCATTGATGCTATACATGGGACTCGGAACGTAAGCTGCTGTTCCTGACCTCGAGATCTTGTGTTGATTGTACCCGATAGCAAAACCGACCGTGGAATTTCTACGACTGCCTCGATGCGGTGCCAGAGATGTGTAAGGTGACGGTGCTACTTGCAGATCCTGCGATCAACAAGCTCTGTCTTGTAGAGGATATTGAACGTTACCCGGACATCCGATTGGTCGTGGTCCCAAGGGCTGGGCATTGGATTCATTGTGAATTCCCTGAAGTAGTAGTTGATGAGGCACTCAAGACAGTGGCTCGGTTAGATTTAGTTTGAAACTAGCAATCCCCAAGGTTTGCACGCAGTGAAGGAGTGCACCTTAATTCTCCATCTTAGAGTTTTCGCCATCTTCCACGTCGGGGGTCCCGATGTTATATTATCTATATTGACATTTCATCACATTCTGTCCAGCCCTATCGGTTGTCATTTTTTTCTGAAGGAGTGGTGTATTTCTGTCAATCGACGTATTGATGTTCAAGTTCAAAGTTGTGACATCCGATCGTTGAGTATTCCACAGCCGGCGAGCGCACTGATCACCACAAAATTTGACACGGTATATGTGGCCTTTCCAATCAAATATCCTGGGTCCAATCTCGCAGGTATTATGAGGCATCCTAAACGCGGAAGGTCAGTGCAAAAAAGCGACTACATTTTTTAAAAAAAGACATGAGATTCGCTGGTTAACTAATAGTAGGCTCAGATCTCGCTCTGAAGGAGCAGGTTTGTCAAACAATCACTGGTACATCCATCAAATCTTCGGATGTGTAATACCCTCTGAAAAACACCAGTCCTCATCGATCAGTATGCAAAGTTGGTGCCCGGCGAACTTGAATAGCCTAAATCATTTGCGGCGGTGGGGCATGGTGAACCTATTTTTAATGAGTGCAAGTTGTGCAACTACAGGCTGTAGCTGGCGTCTCGTTTGTTGGCTACCATTTTTGTTTGGTGCATCCTCCTGAAGCTGGAGCCTCGAACATTGTAATCGTCGGAGTGATCGAAAAAGGTCCGAGTGTGGGATAAGTACCACAGCCTCGCGGTCACGACTTTGTCCAAGTCAGTGCCAGGATCAGATATAGGGAGTCTGAGTGCGAGAACAGGATGGTCGGGCTCTCGAGTTGTCTTGCTTGTCCGCTAGGTACCTTTCTCCTAGGATTAGGCTCGGGCCAGGGGGCGTGGGGGGCAGTACCTGTACAGTACAAGTAGTTGATGAGAAGGGGACGGGATGGGTGCGGATTCGTGCCTGCGAAAGCTCTCGTCAGGGAGCTACCGCTACTCCTACCGTCGCCCGTTCGAGACCATTTAGGGTACCAGCTGCCGATCTTAAGCTCTATCGAGGGAGTGGGAGGAAGGAGAATTCCTGCTCGTGCGAGCACGCCCGCGATTTAAGAAGAGCAGGCCCTTCAATTGAGTTTCGGACACCGATGGGTGACATTAATTCGCTGCGGATCCATTCCAATTGTGGAATCCACTCCTCGCCATATATGACGGATCCGAACAGCAGCCCAGACTTAAGGGTGGCCGATTAAGCTCTTGTGTCCCAGCATCCCATGACTAGCATCGCATCCGCAACAACATGGGGTTCGCCCAACGCCACCAAACATGCGCTCCTGATTCATGGACTGACATCTTCTTCACATACTTGGTACCGCGTCGCATCCCTCTTGGCTGCTCAGGGTATGTGTCACTGGAATCCACAGCTTTCCCGGCGTTCATGAATGCTCGATGTCGACAGGTTACTTCGTAACCGCGCCAAACCTCGTTGGGCATGGATTGAGGGTGTCAACTGACTATCATTTAAGTTCCATTGCCAACGACCTACGTCCGTACCTCGAAGCGAGAAACTATTCCTTGATCATTGGTCATTCCTTGGGCGCGTTGACGGCGCTGCATCTCTTTCTGCATCTTCCTCAGTTGTTCCCGACAGCCATCGTTCTTCTTGATCCACCTTTGCAGTACCCATCAGATGGGCTCGACTTCATAGACGGCGTATTCTCTGACTCTTGCATCAACGTTAAACCAGCGGAAGGCTATGCGTCTGAGAATCCCTTGTGGACGCATGAAGACTGCATCTCCAGGGAGCTCGGAACGCGCTTGTGTTCCGTCGAAGGCATACATGGCATTTTGAAGGTAAGAGGCTCAGGCAAGCATTTGTACACATAGTCTGGATGTTCATCCCCCGCAGCAAAACCGGCCGTGGCATTTTCTCAATCATTTTAATGATGTGTCCGACAAGTGGAAAGTGGCGGTCATGGCTTCAGACCCTGCGTTCGGCAAATTCTGTTCGGTCGAGGAGATTAACCCTTATCCCCACATTCGACCTGTTATGGTACACGGAGCGGGGCACTGGATCCAATATGAGTTCCCTGAGACGGTAGTGGATGAGGCCTTGAAGACGGTGGCTGAACTGGAAGCAGTTTGATCGTTAGCTCTTCCCAAATCGGTACTGTTTATAGTTACTGGTGACTCGAGTAAATGAATCAGATGAGCATCCTCCCAGCAAGATCGAATCGGAAATTCTGACCTGCCCATCGATGTTACGAGGCGCGTTGCGATCTATGAAATCAACCGGCACCTCCCGACAGCTCGCAATATCCCTTTGGAATAGCCTTCTCACCAGTGTCTCCCAATCCTCTCGTGTATTGCCATTTCACTGCTTGTTCTTGCCGCTTGCCCCAGACTCGAATGATCTGAATCTCATCGCCAGTCTTGTCATGGTAACCCAAGCGTCCTGATTCCCATTCTCGTCCCAGAACTCCTCGCTTTCCCACCATTTTTCTCGCCGGCCAAACTTCGGTGCTTGTACTCGCTTGTGCTTTTTATGTTCGCACGTCTCCAGTCTCCACTTTTTTGCTCACCGTGTTGTCCCTCGTCTGTCTAGATGCTTGTGCATTTTTTGATTGCCACCTCACCATTCTCAACACTGACGGGCTCATGCTCGCTACTGCTTGCCACGTCACCACCCTCGTCGTTACGCTGTTCGATACGCTTGTGCTTGCCATTTCTTTTTTTGGTTTGAAACTCCCTGTGCTCGCTAGAGTTTCCTTGAAAGTTGTTTTGCTAAGTCCCTGTACCACACAGTCCCGCAACGCGCTTCAAGGTTGGGCTACAGTACTACCATCTGAAACACGGGTATACCCGGGTAGCTGCCTTGTCGATATGCGACACACAGGTTGCCCATCGCAAGTCACCCGGGTAATCCATGGCAGAACCCTAAAAAGGTCCACTCCATCCCTACTTTCCACCCTCACCCGCGATGTCGCTCAGCTGGAGGCGCAAAACCTCGCAAAGATCCCTTGCAATCGTCTTGCTTGTCTCCGCTGTAACGCTCACCATCGCGTTCGTTTCCCTTTCTGATTCGCGCTTGCTCCATTCACCGATCATATCCGATGGATCCCTCGTCGAAGTCAACGTCGAGGTCGGATCCCCAGCACCCCGCGTCCTACCCTGCGCCGCCGTTCCGCCTCCAGTAACATCTCCGCTCGGACGACACATGATTACTCCAGACGGACTGCTACATGTCAATCCCGATGGTCCACATCCGATCTTTCAACTTATCGACGACGCTGAGAAAGTATGGTCTGCCAAGCTCGCGCGCGCGAGTACCTCTCTTGAACAAGCTGTTTCCGAGTACAAGAGACGATATCACCGTGCTCCACCCCTTGGTTTCGACAAGTGGTGCGTTCCCCGCGTCTGGTTACGATGCGGATCCTTATTACGACAGGTGGGACTATGTCGTCAAGCACAATGTCCAGCTTCCCGACGAATATGATGAAATCCACGCTGACATAGCACCTTTTTGGGGGATCGACCCCACTGAACTCCTGCGCGCCAGATTGGCACTTGAATTCGAACCCGACCACGTCACAGTCGCGAAAACTCCCTCTCAGCCGCGCTTGACAGTCGTCAACTCGACCCTCCCCGATCATAGTCGACGATACCTGTTGAGCACGATTGAGGATATACTGGCGTTGTTGCGGGATGTGGAACAAGATTTACCAGCGATAAGGATGATCATGTCACCGTTTGATAATCCGGTGATGGTCTCAGATTGGAGGGTGCTAAGCAGAGCAAGAGAGGCGGCTGCCAACGGGATCAGTGCGTTTGATATCTCGCGGCTTGGGAATGGCTAGTGACGCGCATTTGGTAGCATTGATGAGCGACCATTTGCCTACGAATACTCAACTCGGATGGATCTACGCATGCCCGCCCAATTCACCTGCCCGACTCAACCTCTCCTTGTCCAAACTCCCACCACAGCATAGCACACCCCCACTCCTTCCCCTCGTGCAAGAGGGAACAAAAACATTTATTGCATCGCACCGCACGATGATGGACCCCTGTGCACACCCCTCCCTCCTCCTCACCCATGGTCAATTCCTCTCATTCAAACAAGGTCCCTTTCCACAACACACACTCGTCCCACGTTTCTCCCTCTGCTCAACCTTGCTCCACCACGACATCCGTACACCCGTTCTCTATGGGTGGACTGGCGAGTCCGATGAAGATGGCAATGAAGACGGTGATCTCCCCTGGGATCATAAGTTCGATGAACGTCTTGGCTGGCGGGGGCGTACGACTGGAATGTATGCTGGACCCGACACCTTTTGGGCACACGGCCACCGCGCGCGGCTTGTTACTCTCACTAACACGCTCGAAGGTAATCTCACACTACTTCGTGTACCCCTGGACGCAAGCGAGGCGGTGGGCAGAGCGCAGAGCGAGAGGGCGGGGAGGGTGAACCCGGCGTGGATGGATGTTGCATTTGCGGAAGGGCCCATTGAATGCGATGAGCAGGGGGGCACGTGTAGCGAGATGGAAAAGATGTGGGAGTTTAGGAGGATGCAAGGGAGGGGGGAGGAGAGAAGGTACAAGTTTATTTTAGATGTAAGTGTGTGGGCAACGAGTGTGGTGCAGGTGCTAAAGGCGCTAGGTTGATGGGAACGGATGGTCTGGACGGTTTAAACGCCTCATCACAAGCAACGCGCTCGTTTTCAAGGCGACGATTTACCCCGAATGGTGAGTGTGTCCTTTCACAGGGTGTGTGCGCTGTTCATTGCATCATAGGTATATGTCACGAATTGCGCCGTGGGTGCACTATGTGCCAATTCAGGTGAACTATGCAGATTTGTACGACGCCGTGGCATTTTTCCGCGTGCATGATGCGTTGGCGGCGCGGATTGCCAAGGCAGGACAGGACTGGTGTCGGCGGTTTTGGAGGCGCGAGGACATGACAGCCTACCTATACCGGTGCGTGCTGTGCCCTGCTTTGGGTGACGCTGAGACGACGGCAGATTGTTGTTGGAGTATGCACGGGTAATGAGTTTAGATCGGGCATCAATGAATTACGAGGGATAAATATCATCTACGCCGGTAGAAGCCGCCAACGAATCTGCTGTCAGATGGGTCTATGCTTGAATCCGCATGTCTGAGTCCTCCATGTGATGATGCGACTGTACTTGTAGCGAATCGGTATCTAAACTCGTTCGAACACTGGTTCACGAACGTGTATTTCTCAATGGCTTGCCTCACCCCCATTGTCTCTGTCGCTCTCCCAACCCTAGGCCTGAATCGTATCTGGTAAGTGGGTGAGCCTTATGATTATGGAGAGATTCTTTACATGATCATCATGTCGACTCACTAAGAGCCTGCAAGCGAGGAGTAGCAAACGCACGAAACTGATATCCAACTCACAAATGCATCTGCAGGAACGATCTCAGGCGTACAGGGTCCGGCAAGTCATGCTGGGTGATGATACTCCGGTCTGCCGGCGGCCCAATATAACGGATGCGCATTACCGTGACATCGTGCCTGGAATCCCTCGGACTGAGATTAACCCGCCCACCTAAGCGGGAGACTCAGGTGAAGCCTCAGCAGGGTGGCACTTCGAATATCCACAGTTGTTTGGCTTGGATTTCAAGTTGAAACGAAGTCCAACATTTGCACGACAGCGCTTAATAGACGCCGAGATCTTCGTACCAGTAGATTTCATGGAGTCTTTTGGCGACAAAGTGACCACGTGGAAAACACTGGCATGTGGAACACCGCGAATGATTGCTAGCTTGCTAAGGTGTTGCTGTTCTGTTTCTTGAGCGAACCAGTTGACCGAAACCGTTGTACTATCACCCGAGCGTGAGACGACAAGTATCATAAACCAGTGCATTAACTGGTGTTGCCAGCGAGGTCTAGGAATACATGTCGAATGATGTAGGGCCGAATTTGGATGGAGTCAGGAATAAGATGACCCAATTGCTGTGCGAACTTTACTATAACCAGACATTGGTAAAAATTCATTCGGCACCTGGACTGAAGCCAGACCTGATCCCGAAGCAGCCTGGGGGGGGAACACATCTACGGATCAGACCATATCCCCTTGCATGTTCGAGCCTGTCGACGCGGAAAACCTTACGCCGACAGGCGATCTGAGTAACATACATGTCTGCGCGATGCAGAACTTTGCACGACTGTCTTCGCTGACATCGAGACGGGTACTGCAACGCCGGCTCTTTCCGGATCACGACTGATTTCGGCGCATTCCGAGTTCGATTCCAAATTTGACGATCGACGTTTGTGGGCAACCCCCCCCTTCGTGGCGTTTCGAGACACGTGTTGGTTGCAGTGGAAGAGGGATTCGACCCTGCGCTAGACAATACCAGTAATGGTATTCGTGGAGCCATGATCAAATACTTGGGGCAAGCCGCATCCAAACTCCTCTCCGCCGGTATGATACACCAGCGTCCCAGCCGCAACAACGTGGGATTTGCCATCAAACATGCATCCCTGATCCATGGATTATCAGCATCAACCCACCCCCACTGCTACCGTATGCTGGCGTTCATGGCTACTTTGTGACCGCTCCTGACGTCGCCAGGCATGGATCTGAGGTGTCAACCGACTATCATTCAAGTTCCCTTGCCGACGACCTGCGTCCGTACCTCGAAGCGAAAAACTATTTTCTGATAATTGGGCATTCACTGGCGCGGTCCTGAGGATGCCCTTACTTACTACCGTGATCGACGACAAGTCCCCTCTGGTCGTGTTTGATACTGGTTGGCTCCCCGGTTCATCTTTGGATGATAACTTAGCCACCAAGTATGTCTTTCGAGTCTTCAGATGTGTTGTTGAAACATGTGGGCGCTCATTCTTATCACAGTTATTATCTCGGTACATTCACAACCAGCAATATAACGGGGAGCGTAGTAACATTCGGCTTCAACAGGACTGCCATCTGGATATATGGCGCCAACCGTAAAAACCATGGAAACTTCTCCGTTAAAATTGATGGCAGCAACTTCTCCGGATCAGCTTATAATGGAGAGGGAAACCACCTTTTCCAGCAAGCACTTTTTAATCTATCTCCGCCTAACATCAGCCAGGAGACGCATACAGTAGCGTTGACAAACACTGCAGCCGAGGGTCTTTACGTGGACATTGACATGGTTTGTTAAGCCTCTTTTTATTCCATCAAACTTTCTGACTCGGAATCAATGTCGCATAGATTGCGTGGCAATCAGAAGTTGGTAATACAGACGACCAGTTGGTTGATGAAATAGTTCAAGACACGGATCCTCGTTTTCAATACCAAGGATCGGGTTGGGCCAC
This sequence comes from Pulveroboletus aff. annulatus, assembly GCA_038094595.1. Lineage (NCBI taxonomy): Eukaryota > Fungi > Basidiomycota > Agaricomycetes > Boletales > Boletaceae > Pulveroboletus > Pulveroboletus aff. annulatus. The sequence continues at coordinate 40,774 of JBBPTX010000194.1, forward strand.
GACTTCTAGCACCAGCAACATCAACCTCAACTTGTTCAACAATGGCACTGGCCAGTGAGTAGCTGCCGTTCGACAGTTTCATTGTCTTGACCATCTTAGTATCACCCAAACGAATGATGCGATCACATTCACATTTCAAGTGAGGTCTTCCATTCTCTGGTCCGTTTCAGTGCTGATGTCCGTCCAGGGTATGCCTCTTTTTAGTCCACTTTATGTATTTTTGACAAACCTCACAGCCGAAGCTGTCTCCCTTTTCGGAACTTCGGGGCCTTCCAATGGACGGTACTCCGTCCAATTAGACGGTGGCTTAGATGAAACGTATAATGCAACGAATACGTACCCAACGAACTATGGGGTCATGATCTATCACGCCGATAATCTTGGCTCCGGTTCACATCAGGTTGTTCTTACCAACCTCCCTGCAGCAAGCGGGCAAATGCTTGCTATCGATTATGCACATCTATGGACAACATCCAAGTACCTTACCATTAATTTTGCCATTTACTTTACTGACAAAGTTGCTCTCGACAGTGGCACGTCACTCGTCGCGGGAAGTAATTCTGTAAGGTATGTCCTTGTTCTTGCATGCTGCCCTGCATTATTGTTTAATTGTCGGTTCTCCATTAGCAAGCTCAGTTCAGGTGCGATTGCTGGCATAGCCGCTGCCAGCACAATTGCGATCTTGAGTTTGATTGCCATTATTTTCCTTTATCGGCGCTGGAAAGCTGCTCTGGCAACCCAACACGTTCTCTATCGAGTTCATTCTTCCCAACAACAACCCCTCATGTCGACTACGGCGGCTCCGACTAGCGTCTCGTTGTCGCCGGAGATGAGAAGCACGGGCTTATTGCAGAGTGATCACTCTGCCCCGACCTATTCAGGAGGGGCTCAGCACCCAGTCAATGGCCCTGCAACACAACACGATGGGGCGGTCCAAATGGCCTCTGTTTCTCGCATCTCACAAGATATCATTGGCATGGCAAATTTACCAGCCCCCATAGACGAGGTACATCAACCTCCGACCAACTTTTTGAGGCTGCTAAGTAAATTTCTATGCACAGCGTGTCAGGCGGCCTCTCCCCACAGCACCTGGAGGGGGTCTGTCACTAGCTGCCGAATTTCCAAAACTCGGGGGGTTGCGACGGGGCCAGAGCGTAGCGACCGTCACTCACACTTCTGTTGCACCTGGTGATGTTCCCCCACCATACTATGACCAAGAAACCGAAAACGAATGAATATCGTTTTCGTCCTCCCTCGTATCAGTTAGTTCTCTGTCGACGTAGAAGTTTGGATACTTTCGTGATGTTATTTGTAACAAATAATCCGATGCTATATACAACTCATTAACTTGTAAGCTTCACCCAAACTCACGAGCAACAAGTTCCCAAAATTTCTCGCAGATGGCAGGTTTGTCTCTAGTGGTCAATAGTTTGATGACGCCGCAAAGAAGACTATGGATGGATCGTATTAGCAAGCGCGTTTGCCAATGTAAGGTCGCGAAGGTCCTTTCAAAGTCTGTCAAGATTGGGGGATGATACAAAGCCGCACTGGACCATTGAACTTACAAATGATCAAGCAACGTGGCAATTTGTTATTGAGGCCAGTGTGGGTTCCGAACCTGATCTGCACCTTTACGATTTATTTTCTGAGCGACCTCAGCAGTCTGTTCACCCATCATGACCAGCCTGAGCATCTCTTTTGTTGCGGCGTATACAGCGAGATTGGCTGCTTGCGGCACTGGTGATGCCACGTGAGTACAATCAGTTTTTCTACCCACTAACATGTTTGCTCTCTCACCATCATGACCAAGTCTAGAAAGCCGGACTGTCGTGCCCCTGTGACATGTGACAACCTACCGCTTATAGATAAAATTTCATATAGGACCCCACACACTTTCGGTGAATCAACATCGGTAACAAACTACAGTATTACTGTTCATCATCGATACCAATGTCCATCTCGGGCTCCTCATCAGAAAAGGCATTGATAAGGACAGTAGATGGAGCATCCATCCCATCTGAACCAAGATCTGGCTCATCCTCTAGCCATGTATTAAGCACCTGAATGTGCTCATCCTCTGTGTTCATGCAGCATGCATAAGCAACTGTCTGAGTCATAGGATAAATAAGAAACTCATGGAGACCCATGCCCTGCCTGACACCACCCATATAGTATTCATTCTCTGTTTCATGGTATAGGAGATCCTGGTTGTTGGGTAGAAGAGCAAGATTGTTGTTACCATCATCCATTGAAGCTATGGTGTCAAGACTGCCAAGAAGGGTTGGTGTTGCCAGATAGCCCTGGATAACTGCCAAAAGCTGTGAGTTAACCTGCCACACAGACATACATGACATTACAGGGCAACCTAGTGAATTGTAACATTCATCAAAAAAGGTACTGAGTGCTTGAGGAACCAAGTCAAAAACAGGGTTTGTTGGAGTGATATACAACTCAGAAACTTGATCAATGAGTTTGGGGGTGATTATAACCTAGAATTGTGCATATGATCCATGTATTGAGTGTCATATGTAAGAACAAAAAACACATTGAAGTCAAGTGCATCATAATCTTCAGCAGATGTATAGATAAGTAGTGGGATGCCATGAGGCAGTACCTGTAACAGCTATATATTTTTCATCCTCTCTTTGTGCATATGAACACTTTCTTTATCTTATCAAGAGAAAACCCGACATAGACACTGTGCCAGACACAGGGGATCTATGGGCCCTTCCAGATCAGTGGGCTTCACCTTTAACTCTTCACTTTCACCCCACTGATCACAGCACGTATTTGATACATTGTGATCATCACAGACCTCACATCAGTCACCCCTATCACTGTGATGTGATCCCTTATTTAATTACTGTTGATATCTTCCATTCTACCCACCCACAGCAGATCAATGGCTGGTAAACACATGTATTTATTAATCTCTGCTACAGACCAACTCCTTATGTCAATCATGTTGGGTCTAGGGGATGGACTTATGTAGATACATATCTAGATCGGTACACAACATGTATCTACATGTAGAATAGTATATAAAGTGAGACTGGATGGAGCTCAGTCTCCAGTCTAGTTCTCTTTGTCCCTCTCCTACAGTCATAGTAAGATAGTCCTTCCACTTGATGCCTAGTATCTGTTACACATGGCCTTGGGTAGGGTCATGTGTAAACCTACTAATGCCTAGTAGGGTCAAGGGGTCGGTCGTTCATGTATACGACAACACTAGGACCAGCTGTAGGGATGCTGGGTCAGGGGTACCATCAAGGTTTTATGATGGGTCAAAGGCAGCTGCTGTTACGATTCGCTCGCAGGACGAACACTTTTTCCTTCCTTACGATATCGGACTAATACTTTCTCTTCTCACGCTTAACCTCATTCTTTCCATGTCGTTCCACGACATTCCATAACATCTCGTAAGCGTGCTTATCCTCCACCGCGTAGGTACTCGTTATCTTCTGATCTTCTCACACTGCATGCGCCGGCCCTTAACATTTCTTCTCATGCGTAGTTTTGCTATTGGCTTCCGCTCTTCTAACGCCGTTTCCTACGCCGGCCCTTAATCATTGTGACACGTAACTGTCACACTTTGTACTTCACTATATAAACCCTTCAACAGGGTCTCTTTATGTTTCCCTAGCTTAGTTCTACCTACGGTTTACCGCCTAGATAGTACTAGCAATCCATCGATTTTACTCCTTGTGTCTTCGCTCTACCATTAAGTGAGCGCTTCACACTATGGCTCGCCCGCCTTCGTGTGTCTCCAACCTTGAACCCTCGACCCGCTCGTCAAGCTAGGCAGCGGTTACTCCTCCGACCCGTCAACGCCCTTGACGGTACCCTGTCCCAGCATCCCCATGGCTGGCCCTACATCGTCATCAATACGAATGACCGAACCCCCAACCCTACTAGGTGATAGTAGGTCTACGCGCGACCACACCCACGGCCACGCGTAACAAAAGAACTAAGCTCACTCCTCGTTCGGGTACTATCATGTACGCCGCCCAACATAGCTTCCCACCGAAACACTCGAACCACTGATCCGCGTTGGAATCCTCGAGAACCTTCGCGTACTTTGCACTCGGACTCCTCTGACACCCCCGACGATCCCAACCAAGCATATTGGGATGAAGACCACGACGAACCCTTATTAGACTCAGACGAAGAACTCGCTACCCGCGACCTTGCCCACAACTTTTCTGCTTCTGTGCAGATACCTCGCCCTCAGACCCCCCCATCCCTGACATCCAGACGCCAAACCGGCCATATCTTTCCTCCGATTCCCCGTCCTCCATCACCCACTATGACTACGAAACCCCTCGAACTCCGCATCGGTACTCCAGACAAGTATGATGGTGACTACAAGACGGCCAAACAGTGGCTTGACTCTGTCGCCTTCTACCTCAACGTCAATGCCGACGTATACAACTCTGACCCGAAGCGCATCGCTTTTGCACTTTCATATATGGCCCGAGGCCCCGCTCTCACGTGGGCAAACACCTTTAGATCTTCGAAAATCGCAGCAGACGGCACAATCTCCATGGGCTCTTGGTCTGACTTCCGTGATGCCTTCATCTTGGCATTTAAACACTACGATATCACCGGCAACGCAATCGCCTGGCTCACCACCACCCGTATGACCGCCACCAAGAACGGAGGATACTCCCCTTCGCTCACTGAGTATAACGCTCAGTTCCAAAACCACCGTGCCATCGCAGGCATCACCGACGACAACGTTCTCATTGGCTATTACTCAGCTGCTATCCCTGACGCCCTCATGCGCCGTATCCTTGCTATGGAAACAGTCCCCACGACAGTAGAAGCATGGCTGAAGAAAGCCGTGACTTTTCAAACCCACATGGAGCGTGCTCGAGAAATCGCCGCTCGACACAAAACCCCTACCCGCCACACATACCATCAATACACCGCCCCTGCCCCCACCAAAGACCCAAACGCCATGGACGTTGACGCCGTCCGCCTCCAACGACTCACCCCCGCCGAATGAGAACAATGTCGCAAAGAAGGTAGATGCTTCCGCTGCCGCCAGAAAGGGCATCGGGCTACAAATTGCCCCGCGTTTACCTCCAACACCCCACAGCCGAAGAAAACCGTTCGGAAGGTTATAGAAGTGGAAGTCGAGGACGAAGAAGAAATCCCTCGACTACAAGAGATAGATGATGAAGAAAACGATGAGGAACCAAAGGTGTCCCGCGTCGCCTTCGCCTCCCAGGATTTTTGAAACGGAATGCTGCCTCGACGTCAGTAGTTCCCTCTAGTACGTGTGCACCTGTACTTGTATCCACATCAAAGAAATCAATGCGTATTCCCCTTCAACTCATTGATCCTTCGCACATCATGAAAACCGTCGACACTCGCGCCCTCATCGATAGTGGCACAGATATCAATTGCCTTGATTGGGACTTCGCCTGAAAACACCGACTCCCCCTCGACAAACTCCCAACACCTATCCTCATCAACAACGTTGATCAAACTCCCAATGCTAAGGGAGCCATTCGCTATATCGCCTCTCTTTTCACCAACATCGACGGAATCGCCCAACACATACGTTTCCACGTCATGCACTGCGGGTCCGAGAACGTAATTCTTGGAACGCCCTGGTTGAAACTCACGAACCCCTCCATCGACTGGTTGTCGCAAACAATCAGTATCCCAGAAACGGTAGACGAGTCCACCTCTCTTTACCATATCCATGTCGCCGACCTCAAATGGCATAATAATGCCCAACCCCGAACACTCCCCTCGAAACCACCTCATCACGTCCTGGTCGAAACTATTCCCGACCACACCCTCTCCACATTCCTTGATATGCCGGATGGAAATCTCTACGTTCGCCGAGCGCTCCATGTCAACTCTTGCCAACGGGTCCTTAAGTCAGGATCCAGGTACCACCAGACACACCCGAAGCTTGTTGCTAAGCTTACCACCACCACCGAACTCACGGCCGCGGCCGAGAAGGCCAAGCCAAAAGTTACACTCCCCGACGCCTACAAAGACTTCGCCCCAGTCTTTGCCAAAGAATCTGCCGATTCCCTCCCTCCTGCTAGACCCTACGACCATGAAATCAATGTCAAGGACTCGTTTACCCCGAAAATTGGCAAACTCTACCCGCTTACCCCAGATGAAAAGAAAGCCACCGAAGACTTCCTAGACGAAAATCTTGCCGCTGGCAAGATCCACCCCTCGAATTCCCCTCAAGCATTGCCATTCTTCTTCGTCAAAAAGAAAGATGGCAAACTCCGCCCTTGTCAAGACTACCGTTACCTCAACGAGCACACCGTTCGCGACGCCTATCCGCTACCCCTGATCTCCGATCTTCTCGACAAACTCAAAGGCACTCGCGTTTTCACCAAGTTCGACGTATGTTGGGGATACAACAACGTACGTATCAAGGATGGGCACCAATGGAAAGGTGCCTTCCTCACTCACAAAGGTCTCTTTGAACCAATGGTTATGTTCTTCGGAATGACCAACTCACCCGCAACGTTTCAACGGTTCATGAATGACTCCTTCTGCGATATGATCGCTGAAGGATGGTTAGTTATCTATATGGACGATCTTCTCATCTTCTCCCCAGACGACGCCACCCACACAGAACGAACTCGCCGTGTCCTTCAACGGATGACGGAACTCGATCTCCATCTCAAACTGGAGAAATGCCAATTCGCCGTACCCGAAGTTGAATACCTCGGAATGATTGTTAAAGAAGGACAACTCGCTATGGACCCCGTCAAACTTGACGGCATTGCCAAATGGCCTACGCCACAAAAAGTCAAAGATGTCCGTTCCTTCCTCGGATTTGCTAATTTCTACAGATGATTTATCCCTGGATACTCCAACATCGCCCGACCTCTTATCGACCTCACTAAGAAAACCATGCCTTGGATCTGGAATCCCGCGCAGCAGACCGCTTTCGAGCAGCTCAAGGAGCTGTTCCTTCATAAGCCAGTTCTCTTCATGCCAGATATTTCTCGACCTTTTGCCATGGCCACTGACGCCTCCAAATACGCGTCGGGTGGTATTCTTTTGCAAACCGATGCGAATGGGGATTGGCACCCCTGTTCCTATTTATCTCAATCGTTCTCCTCTTCTGAGCGCAACTATGATATTCACGATAGGGAGCTCTTGGCCGTCATTCGCGGTTTCAAAGCCTGGAGGCAATACCTCCACGGCTCTCCCTTCCCCATCACAGTCTTTTCTGACCACAAAAACTTGACTTACTTCCGTCGTCCCCAAGACCTCAATCGTCGTCAGGCCTGCTGGCTCCTTGACCTCACTGACTACGACTACTCCATCACTCATGTACCGGGTACCCAACTTGCCGCCCCTGACGCTCTCTCTCGCCGCCCCGATCTTCTCCCTCGCGCTGACTCCGATAACATCGGCGTCACCCTCCTCCCCGACGCCCTCTTTGTTCGCCTCATCGACTCCGCCCTCTCTAACCACATTGCCTCCGCCTCTGCCTCTGACGACCTCGTCCTCCACAAACTTCAGGAGCTTGATGGCTCTCTTCCCCCCGCCCTTCGCTCCCGCCTGGCCGATTGGCAGCACTCCGATGGCGTCCTCCAGTATCAGGGTCGCGTCTACGTCCCTCCCAACTGTGACCTTCGCCACGCTGTTGTCCAGCGCTCTCATGACCATGACTCTGCCGGTCACCCCGGCTACCTTAAAACCCGCCAGCTCGTCGCCTCCGAATTCTGGTGGCCTGGTCTCGCCTCCTTTGTTCGCTCTTACGTTGAGGGCTGTGCCACGTGCCAGCGCAACAAGGCAAACACTCACCCTACCGTTCCCCCGCTTGTCCCAATCCGGTCCTCCTGTTCTCGCCCTTTTCAACAGATCTCTTGCGATCTGATCACCGATCTCCCGCTGTCTGGGGGATTTGATTCCTTATTGGTCGTGGTGGACCACGGCCTTACTAAGGGGGTAATTCTTTGCCCCACAAAAAAGACTATCACCGCGGAGGGCATTGCTGCACTCTTCTTCCACAAAGTCTACCTCCGCTTCGGTCTCTACGAGAAAGTCATCTCGGATCGTGGCCCACAGTTCGCCTCCGCTTTCGCCAAGGAACTTGGATGACTCCTTAATTACGATCTTTCCCTCTCCACAGCATATCACCCACAAACCGATGGCGAAACGGAACGCGTCAACCAAGAAGCCGAAACTTACCTTCGCATCTATTGTGGAGATCACCCTTCTACTTGGTCCAATCACATCTCCCACGCCGAATTCGCGCATAATCACCGACCTCATTCCGTCACCAGCAAGTCCCTGTTCTACCTCATGATGGGATACGAACCCCGTGCCCTTCCCTCGGTCATTGCCGAAACCAACATCCCCGCCGTAGAAACCCGCCTCAAAGAGCTGACCGCCCTATGAGACAAAGCCCTTGCATCCCATGAACTTGCGCGACAAGTCATGGCGTCCAGGTCTAAGTCAAACTTCGTACCCTTCAAGAAAGGACAACGAGTTTGGCTAGAGGCTAGGAACCTTAAAAGGTCCGTCCAAGATCCGAAGTTCGCCGCAAAATGCGAAGGACCCTTCGTTATCTCTGACGTCATCTCTCCCGTCTCCTATCGCCTCCGACTCCCACGAACGTGGAAAATCCACAACACGTTCCACGCTTCTCTGCTATCGCCCTATCGTGAAAACGACATACATGGCCCGAACTTCCCCACACCGCCTCCGGATCTTGTCGAAGGGCAAGAGGAATACGAAATCGAGCGAATCATATGGCATCGAGGTATGCCGTCGGCCCGTCAATACCTGATCCAATGGAAAGGATACTCGGCCGAAGAAGAATCCTGGGAACCCGAGTGGAATCTGAAACATTCATCAGAGTTACTAGAAGACTATAAAAGACATCACCCTCGCGCTTTCTCTCTCACGTCCGCTCATCCACCACGCCACACATAAACCCCTCCATCTTCTCCTCATGGCCATCGAGTTCTCCAATGTCGACACCCCTGCAGCCGCACCCTCCACCAACCCCAGCACAATCCGTCTTCCCTCTGACGACCCCACAAGGGTCTCTCCTACTCGCCCCACCGCCCCTCAGCCTGTCAACTTCGCCACTCTTGTTGGTGATGTTCCCTCCTCCCATGTCTCCCCCATCTCTGGCAGGATCCAGAC
>JBBPTX010000195.1:0-49735 GCA_038094595.1 Pulveroboletus aff. annulatus
CGGTGATGGCGATGGCATTGCCAAGGGAGAAGGGGAAGCGTCAAAGGACAGGGACAATTCGTGAAGCTCTTGCAAGACGCCTGACGGGACTGATTAACCTGCTCAGTACACGAAAACCGAGACAAAAGCTGAAGACTTACTTCCATCGGGCTCTCCATGATCTAGACCCATGTTACCGTTTGTCACCGGAAGGGTATTGATGCTCCCTTTGCCTGAGGCGTCCACCAGCGCCTTGACGATGCCAACAAGTTGCTGAACTCTTTTCCTTTCCTTGACGATCTCGCCCTGCGCCCACTTCTTCCACTCGTCTCCGCCAGATGTAGTTCCAAAATTGTGGGAAGTAAAAGCAGGTACGTTTAATCCACCACTTGCCTGAAAGTCAAAGCGTGAACTCTGATCCCATTCTTCCCCGCCTTGGCTTCCACCCACACCAGTCCCAGGTATACCTGCCATGCGACCACTGACCATGGACGCATTCATGGTATCGTCATCCTCCCAGTCGGCATCCCTTTCACCGTCATCACCTCCCAAATTTGATGATGGCCTCGGCTGGACGTGTCCGCCTCCTAAACTAACTTGAATGTGAGATTGTGAGCCTTGGGACGACCCCACAAAATGTGTCGGTCCGTGACCAGCTACCGGTGATACTAGCTGGGGTGCCCGACTATTCAAGGACCGGATTTCTCGCCAGAGCTCGCAGTTTTCTTCACGAAGCTCGGACAAAAGGCGCGCAACTTCTCCTGGAAGTTCAACACTGAGAAAAGTATATTGGCGCTCGCAGACGGGTAGACACGGGAGATGATCTCACCGACTCCTCTTTCTCGGGTCGGGTTCCAGTGCCTTGCACTTGATTGCTTCCAGTAGATCCGGACGACCATGCAGGAATTTGGGGTGGGAAAACTCCCAGGTTTGGGAAGTTGTGCGTTGAGCGCGCAGGGTCTATTGAGAGTGATCGGAAGCGCAAGTCGCGCACACACGTAGGGAGGACAAGGGCAGGGAATACACAAACTGAATAACCAGATGAGGCGTGATGAATAAAGTAAACGTACCCTATTGATTTTGTGGAATCCATACATGTTGAGTTGGCGGACAAAGGAGGAGAACTGTGCATATATTCGGCACTGAAGTCGAAGACACGAGATGAAGCAACGTACGTTGTTGTGCTTGAAGTGTGAGCCAAGAATGCTCCTACTGAACTCGCCGACATTAGATACTACAAAGCTGGAAATGCAACGTCTCAACGCCTGCGAAGATGACTAAATTAAGACGAGTACATTGTCCCTAGATCGGTCCACGAGATGAAATGCTGCGATTTGGCGTCGTTGGTCATACTAGGAACAGATGGATTATCACGGTGTGTATGGAGACGAGGAGACTGACTGATAAAGTTTTGTCACAAAGTTATTGGTTCAGACAGGCTTTGGCACGGTGTTCTGTCCTCGTTGAGAGGATGATCCAGATGGCTTTACATTGCCGGTGCCTGAAACAGGAGTGGTCAGTGCGCATATATGAAAAAAAGTAACGAGGATAATCACCCAACGGACTGCCATAGTCGTCATCGGAGCCGTCCTCGCCCATTGCGGAAAAGCCAGGACCGGCGCTATCGATGTCGTCATAAGGGGACGTAGGCGTAGGATTGATGTCCAACTGGGAATGCGAGCGGCGCGGAGAGAGGGGGAATGTGACAGGGATGAACGAGAGTGAGAATGCGAGAGGGAATGCGAATGTGAGTGGGATGGATGAGACGAGGGGGACGATGCGGAAGAGGTCGGAAGGGGAGGTGACGATGCGGTGGTGGTGATGATGGTTGGGTGGGGAATGGGCTGCTGCTGCGACGACGAGTACGAGTGCGTGTGGATGGCTGCAGAGGGTGAGATCGGATGTGCGTTGGCGAAACTCCATTTCCGAGGCACGCTTTTCTGGACTGCGAGGTCGGACGAGCCTGTGCTGGGGTGTCTCTAGGCGAGGTTGAGGCTGCCCGAAGCGATGGGGTCGTCAAAGTTGTAGCTGAACTGGGGCTGTGGGGAGAGGAGGGGCATGTTGGGTGGAGAGACGAAGGATATCGGGGAGATGGAGGAGGTGCTGCCCGAGTGGGAGTGGGGCTGGATGGAGTGAAGAGCATGGAGCTGATGGAGGTGGAGCTGTGCTGGCTGGGCTTGGTGTGGACCAATGGGGCACAGGGACGGTGGCGATGCAACGGAGAGACCACTGAGATTGAGGGTGAGGCCAGACGGGGCCGGGCGTGCATCTGTGGTCGGGGATGTCTGTGACTGTAGGTTCCCGAGAAAGAAATACGTGCCCGATTGTGGTTGTTGCTGGGACTGGTTTTGTGGGGTGAGGAGGTGGGGTGGCTACACGCGCTGGGACTGGGAATAGTCCTTGGCCTCTACTTGATCGCTTGGGATGTGTTCCTGCACCATGGAACTTGGACGAACTCGAGTGGACCATCCATTATCTGACTATAGTACTGGTATGAGGAACAAGCAGTGTTGCATTAATTACAGTCGTCCGCGGGGTCAAAGGTCGGACATGGCATGCAAAGATCTATCGTATTAGCGTGTGGCGCATGTTTTATAACTGTATAATTAGGCCTGGAACAGTCATGGAACCCATAAAGGTCAGATCATCAATGCCACCCTCCAACGGCGTGTCTGTCAATGTTGGTCAACGTTCAGCGTTGAACACACAAGAGAAAGAAAGAACCCATCTACTGGCATCCACCCGGCCCGAACGCTCACCGAGTTGGGTCCCACAATCCCCACTCATACATGTGCATGCCTCTCCATCAAGGGCACCGAAAGATCCATCCGTATTGTCCGCGTCCCTGTTTCGCCCGAGGATGATGACATGTTCATGGTGTGCCACCATGATGCATCGCCAAACACGGCGAGCTCATGATCAACCACCTGGCTCACGTCTCGCATCGTCCACTGTGGTTGTGCTTGCATACCCCGCAGATTCATCACGAGGCGTTGCCCAGTGATCGAGAGGACCGGGAGGGAAAGTCTATTGGGACGGCTGAGGCACCAGAGATGAACGAGGAGCTGGTTTACGCACACGAGCTGGACAAAGTCCCTGGGATCCTATTTTCGTGAGTGATGCATCATGGGCGACTTCGGAACGAGAAGGCTTACTTCACGGAATATGGTCCTGTCGTGCACATGAGCCATGTAAAATGACGCAACATGGGAACATACCAACAAATCATTGAAAAGATGCTGTTGAACGTGCTTGCCTGCAGCGTGTGTCAAGTCAGTCGGTATTTTTATTCATTGTTGATATCAGCCAAGGCTTACAGCGAAAAATAAGAATGCTGGATAAAGGTAAAAGAGAACTCCAATCAGTATCGTGTCGACTGAGGAGCAGATCGACTTAGCTGACCATCGCGCAAGAGAAGACGGATCAACGGCGAGGCAGAGTCAAACCCTCTGGAGGATCTCCGAAGGCCTTGGCATGCAACTATAAACACGATGGTGTCGACCACCAGCCTAAGTGTGTATCAACTTGGAATCCACTCCTAGCGCATCGCATCATCAATGACTCACGTCAAGAACCACAACAGCCACTGTGAGCGAGCAGAAAGGCCATCAGAAAACCGGAATGTTTGGAAAAAGAACAACACTCACCGTGTATGCTACAAGCCCCCGATTGTTGTTATTAGAACATGGCAACACATGGACGAAACAAACGCATTACGAGGAACAGCGGCCAAACAAACGCCATTCACCGGTGGCAGGGCTGAACCTACACCTCCATCAGCTCCTCTCCACCTACTCCTGCCACCCATACCACGCACCATAACCGATCTTCCACAGGTAACACGACACCCCGATCACGATGAAAAGGTAGAGGACATACAACGACACCAATGAAATGGCCACTCGGTACGTGCACCCCCACGCCGCCCACGCACGCATGATCACGATAACTGTCCTTTATTTTTCACATCCCAAAATGACCCATGACAAGGGTCAGCGAACAAGGACTTACATCGAATGGATTCGCCGGCGAAGAGCATGAACACGGAGCAGTAGATGAACCACGCGACGCAAAACTACCCAAGATTGGCATGCGGTGTGAGCTTGAGCGTACACTGGTGTGGAAGGGGACGACGTACGCCATGAGAGCCATCACTGAGAATGCCGAGTCCTTGGATCATGATCGTCGTTTCGCAGACCAAGTTTCCGTATCGATTCAGTAAGAAACCTCCTTTAACAAACGTCCACGGAGCATTCCAAATGTAATCCACCTGTCGCCGAATGATGTCAGCCGAGTCACCCTGACACTGCAGAGCACAACACACCTCGAGGGGAAGCGTAAGAAGATAGTCGTACACAAGCATCGTCACGCCGGCGAATGCAGTACATCTAATGATACCGGCGACCCAGGTCAGAAAAGCAGTGCGACACGGCCATACTGTTCCACTCACTCTGAAGTGAACAGCTCATTTGTATATGGATACCTGCTCATCGATGAACCAGAATATGCACGATGATCGCAATCTGCGTGGTTGGAAACAAGATGCAGAAGGCGACGTCCGCACTTAAGTTGCTGGGTGACCCGACGTTCCACGAGGTACTATGTAATTGTCTCAGGCGAAACCATTCAGGCATGCCGGCATGATTCAGAATCATATGAGCTTAACCGTGAATCATAGACTACTCACCACTATACTACATCTGCTACAATAGCCGAGGATAAAGCTAGCTTTATCCACACGTAGTTGGTTAGGCCAGAAAGCGACTCAGCCGGAACTCCATTTAGTCAAATGCGACAACGGTATCAATCGGAGTGCTGCTTATGGGTTAAGTAACTGTAGATAATCTAATCGCAGACGACAATGTTGCATTCAAAATTGTACTACACTCGTGTACGAAAGTCAATCATTTCCTTGCCCCGCACAATGATCTGCTCCTCTAGCAATAAGTGTGCTTCACGACGAGCAACATCCCAGGCCGAGTCTGAGTCCGAGCCTGATCTCGATGGAATCAAACCCAATGCTTCATCATAAACCTTCCTGTAGCTTGCATCAAGATCTGGTTCTTTGAACGTTTCGTGGACCTCTAGTGCCCATCGTAAGAGGGCTGTGGTGAACCCAAACATTTTGTCGAGGTTGCAGTCACCTTCAGAATCAATTGCAGTGTACAGTTTAGTCCTGTGTGACCAAACCATGTTGGTCAACCCCTTAGTGATGGCTTCATGATGGAATATAGCAGCAAAAGTGTTTCTGTTTGTGTCCTGTCAGAGGAGGCCTGCCAGTTGAGTTATTTTGCAAGGATTCTGTGTGGTATGTACCTCTGCGGGGCCTTCCAAAAACCTCCACTCCTTGAGGAGTTCACTGATTGTCTCAAGACGCTGTGCAAGGTAGTTGTTACATATCTGGAGGGGTGGTGTTAGCTTGTAATGATTCTCAGTGGTATGAAATGTGACGATTTTGCATTCCTTGATGATCATGTTCATCTGGTTTTTGACTATGTTTCGATACCCTGGTACATGCGGATTATCGGGGTCCTGGAAACATGCCTTGCCCCTCACATCTCCAAGGCATGAAACAATGGCTCGCAAAACCACAGTTTCAACAGTTTGGCTGTCAGAGCGGAGTGGATGAATGTTCACCATTTGATGTATGGTCTGTACAGTAAGCGTCTCGTGAATCCTCTGGTTTTCCCTGCCGCTAATCAGTTGTATGCTGTTAGAAGAGGTGGGGGCACACGGAGCCAGAGCACCCTGGCTGGGTGGTGCTGCTGTGGTAGAGCCAGCTTGTGGAAGCTAAAGCAGTGGAGGTCTTTGGACCTTGCGTGACCTTTCTGCATCGAACTTTGAATCGGTAAGGCTTACAAAAATGGTTTGTAGCGAGGGAATACTCACTGAGATTACACCCAGCTGGAATGATTCTCCACGTATTGCTTCACCTGGTCATGGGCCACGATAGGCTGCAACCAGCTGGATGGATTCATATGGTATTGGGACTGATGGTGGTGGTACTTGTTACGCGTGACCCTTGGGTATGGTCGCGCGTAAACCTACGAAGCCTATGGTCGAAGAGCTTAGTGACGACGGTTGAGAATATCCGTCCAAGGTAACGGCCGTGGGGTTGCCGTTCGAAGTTTACCAGGCCGCAGGCGAGGTGGTCAGAGGTATCCCACGCTATACTAGCGGTAGGGTCAAGGGTTCGAGGCAGACACACTCAGTCACAGGGAGTGCTGATGTGTGAAGCGTTCACTCAGGTGTAGAACGAAGACACAAGGGTAGATTGCTAGAGCTATCTAGGCGCAAGCTGTAGGTAGAACTAGGTTAGAGAAAGAGTAAAGCGCCCTGTTGAAGGGTTTATATATCGACGAGGAAAGTGTGACGGTAACGCGTCACGTAGTTAAGGGCCGGCGTGGAAATCGGCGCGAGAAGGGCAGAAGCCAATAGCAAAACCACGCGTAGGAAAGAGACATAAGGGCCGGCGCATACGGCGTGAGAAGAGCGGAAGGATAGGGAGTACCTGCGCGGTGAGGGATGAGCACGCTTACGAGGGTTATGGAATGTTGTAGAACGACATGGAATGTAGCGAGTTAAGCGTGAGAAAAGAAACAAGTGTCAGTCCGTAATGTGAAGTAAGGAAAATGAATAGGCCCTGCAGCGAATCGTAACAGTACTAGGGGTGGATTGTATGCAATCCTGAGATCAGGAACAGGAAAGAGAAGGTCAGGTTGGCGATACTGTAGTGGATCATGTTGGGAGTGGAATGAAATATTGTCATGTCCTTGATATGACACAGGATCGATGGCATCTGCCAGGTCACATTGAAGCAGCTGAGCTGGGCCTCTAACAAACGACACTGAGCTGGATTGCCGTTCTGGCATGGATGATGACCGGTATGCTTCATATGAAAGTGGTCTCTCAAGCATGTTTTCAAGCTGGGTAGTGATCGGATTGCCAGATGGATTAAACCCATTGTCGGCACAGAAATTCTGAAATGTTACCAATGGTAATGATGTCATTTCATGACATTGTGAATGAGACTCACCAGGCCTGTGTATGGATTCCTGCATCTGGGTCACCCTCGCTGAGTTTCGGACATGAAGTACTGTAGAAGTGCAGTCGCTGGTGTGCTTGCTGACCTTGAACATTGTAATCATATGAGTAACAAAAAAGGAAACTTTTAAAGACGTGTGTAGTAAATGGACATTGAGGACTACAATAGTACAGGTAGCTATGCTCAAGAAAGAAATAACAATAGTTGCAAGCCATTACTCGTTACTCGTTACTTTGATATAAAAAAAAAACTAAACATGTTGTCAGTGGACGTCATTCTGACACGTGTTACGATTCGCTGCAGGGTCTACTCTTTTTCTCTACTTAGCATTACGAACTAATACTCTTTTCTTTTCTCACGCTTACCTCGCTACATTCCATGTCGTTCTACGACATTCCATACATCTCGTAAGCGTGCTTATCCCTCATTGCGCAGGTACTCGTTTCTCTTCTGCTCTTCTCACGCCGTATGCGCCGGCCCTTATGTCCCTTTCTCATGCGTGGTTTCGCTATTGGCTTCTGCTCTTCTCACGCCGTTTCCCACGCCGGCCCTTAACCATGTGACGCGTTACCGTCACGCTTTTCTTTTCATATATAAACCTTCCAACAGGGCTCATTGTTTCTTTTCCTTAACCTAGTTCTTCCTACGGCTCGTGCCTAGTTAGACCTAGCAATCCTACCTTGTGTCTTCGTTCTACACCTGAGTGAACGCTTCACACATCAACGCTCTTCGCGTCCGTGTGTGTCTCCCCCAAACCTTAGACCCTATTGCCTGTGTGGCATAGGTTACCCTTGACTACCTCGCCCCAGCTTGGTAGACCTTTGACTCGGCAACCCCACGGCCGACTACTTGGACGGATAGTCTCAACCGTCGCTCATCGACCCTCGACCCTAGGCCTTGTAGGACTACGCGCGACCATAACCAAGGGCCACGCGTAACAACACGTATGAATGCACCTTTAATGTGGCACATTTACAATTAAGTTCACATCTGCCTCATAAGCCTACATCAGTATCAGCTGAATCGGCTGAATTGTAAATTGCTGGCCCTCCCTGCTCATGTCGTTGCTTCATCTTGCATCGAACACCAACAGCAGACTCTACATGATTAAGCTGTAATTCAGCTTTCAGGAATAAAACCTCATCTTCAGCATGGACTTGTTTGGAAAAGACTTTCAGATCTTCAAGATTAGAGATTGATTGTGAGGTGGAGGGGGATGAGTTGCTTTCATTTTCTACAAGGGAGGCCTTAGCAATAGCAGCTTCATCAGCATGCACCATCTGGACAAAGTTGAGCTTGTGTTCAACTGACTTGATCTCCCATGCCGAAGCTAGCACCCTATGGTGCTGTGTTTCACGGTCTGCATGCTTCATCAAGGTGGCTTCTTGGAGGGCAGCATCAGACAGACTTTGTAGACCACCAAGAAAAAGTGGCTTAGCCTACAAACAGCTTAAGTGCGATCACAAGTCAAATGTTTATCAGAATTATCTTACCACTTTGATTTCTTTAAGGCTGTGCTCTGTGTCTGGACCTTGCAAAGTATTCCTCAGAAACCATTTTTTCCTAGCACCATGGATGGGTGACCTGTCATAGGGCCTGTAAGACCTGGACGACCTAGAGTTTGAACAAGAATAGGACAAAAGGCCTCTCGCCCTGTTAGACATTTGACTCCAAATCTCTGAGTCAGTTGAATGGCATGGCGATTGGGGTGGGGAAGATGCAGGTGGGCTAGACATCGGAGGCATGGTTGACATTGAGAGGGCCTGACAGCTGGCTGGTTCAATCCTCAAGACCTTAAGGTCAGCCTTCGCTGTTGGAGCGCCAGGCTGGTCAGAGTATGAAAGACTTTGGTCAGCCTATCTGTTATGCATGGCCTATAGCGAGGTCGCACATAGACCTACTTACACCTAGCGATGAGTAGGGCATAGTGAGTGGTTGTAGATATCCGCTTTTCACGAGGGTTCAACTGGTGTGGTTGATGAGGTACCCTTCAAATGCGAACATTGGAAGGTCAGAGTATCCCTATGCCTAGCTTGGCAGTAGGGTCAAGGGTTCGAGGTAGAGATACACAAACACGGTGTGCTTTATGTGTGAAGCATTCACTCAAGTGTAGAACGAGGACACAGAGAGTAGATTGCTAGTGCTAACTAGGCGACAGCCATAGGTAGAACTAGGTTAAGGGAAAGAGATGAAAGGCCCTGTTGAAGGGTTTATATAGTGAAAGGAGAAATGTGACGGTAACGCATCACGTAGTTAAGGGCCAGCATGGGAAATGGCAATAGAATGTGAAGGAATGTCATAGAACCCATGCATGAGAGAGGAACATTTAAAGGCCGGCGCATACGGTGTGAGAAGAGCAGAAGAATTTAAGGGTACCTGCATGATGAAGGATAAGCATGCTTATGAGATGTGTGGAATGTCATAGAATGACATGGAATAAGAGGAATTAAACATGATAAATGGAAAGGATTGTCAGTCCGTAATCATAAGAGACGAAAATAAAGAGACCCTGCAGTGAATCGTAACAGATCCCTTGTGTCTAGCACAGTGTCTAAGTCGGGTTTTCCCTTGATAAGATAAAGAAAGTGTTCTTATATGCCAGGTAAAGGTGAAAAATATATAGCTGTAACAGCATCCATGACAGAAGAAATAGGTAAGGGCAGATTTCTTGCCCACACTCCACTTATGAGAGAACAGGAGAGTCATAGAGGGGGGAAGGTGGAGAGGTGAATGACAGTGATGTGAATAAGTGACCAATGGAGAGATAGACTGTTGAGAGTATGGGGAAGAAAGCCTACTGAGCAAACATAGCTGGTGAAGTGGATAGTCCTTCCACTGGTCAAATGTGAAGAGTAAAACATTATAAAAGAGTGGTGATGTGTGTGTGACAGGATCCTGGATGGGCTATGATTGCATTGAGGGAGTGGAGGAAAGGTGGAGAGGAGGGATTTGCAGAATGGAGGGTAAAAGGAGAATAAAGTACAAGATCTGTCAAGAAGAGAAGCTAGATGTGCACAATATCTATTCAGGTTTAATTATAACTTTGTATACAAGCTAAGGATTGTCAAATACAAAGGTAGATGCTCTCTCTTAGAAGGGAAGATCATGCCCAAAAGGGATAGAAGATGATAACAAAGGAATCACAATGATCTCCCTCAGAGTGGATAAGGACAACATCATCCAAAGTTGCAATCTACAATGAAGAGGCTCAGCTACAACAAGAAATATTAATCAAATGTGTCTCTTAATGGAGACAGAAGTACAGAAGCTCTGTAAAGGAGCACAAAGTATGTGAAGAAACTAATAGACTTCTTTACCAAGAAGGAAATCAGTTATATGTTCCAGCCCAAAAACAGAGATAGAGAAGATCTACAGATCAAAATGCTTAAATTATATCATAACTTGCCTATGATAGGTCATCCCAGAACATTAAGAAATGTCTATCCACAGCATATCCATCCCTAGACAGATGGTTAAACAGAAAGGATGATTAGAGACCTTCAACAATATTTAAGAATGTTCTGCATGGAGTGTCAAGGCAACTGGTCATAATGAATTCCTATTCAGACCTTCATGATGTTGATGGAGCAAACTAAATTAAACTTAAAATGATCTTAGCTATTGTTGCGACTACAAATCTTGCAGGCAATCACTATCTTCTTAGACGTCAAGTGGAGGAACTATTCTAGGTATGACTCATAGGAGGGAAACAAGAGAACTAGACTGGAGACTGAGCTCCATCCAGTTGCTGTGTGCAAGTCACAAGCTAACAGAATGATGGTTAGGGCCATATGATATCATCATACTAGTCAGGGATAATGTAGTCACTCTTAGCTTGCCATTCTCTATGCAAATCCATCCAACTGTTAATATATCACGGGTTATTCTCAATGGCTGGTAAATACATATACTTATTAATCTCCATTATAGGCCAACTTCCTCATGTCAATGTTGATCATGTTGGGTCTAGAGGATTGACTTATTGTAGATATGTATCTAGCTAGATTGATACACAACATATATCTACATTATAGATAGTATATAAAGTGAGACTGGATGGAGCTCAGTAGTGATTGTCTATAAGGATTGTAGTCACAACAATAAACTGTATTTTTTAAACAAATAATATTTGAATAAATGTTCTGTCTAACTGGGGCCTAAGGACATAACCATGGCCAACAACACATGAGTAAGTGTGAGGGTTGTAGACGATGCCAAACTTTTTGTAGAAATCAAGAGTCTTGTAAATAAATGATTTCTTAAGGGTCAAAAAGCTTGCATATCTTCTTCCATGGAGTATCTCTGCTAAAAAGAAGAGCTGGGATTTGGACACACACATGTGGAGGCATGGGTTATTAAGGAGAGCAATAGGTAATACCTTGCAAATTCACATAGGCCATGTGCATCCACCATAATATGTTCTATGTATGTACTATGATCTGTGATTATGGAAATGGAAATGTGAATGTGAAATCCACAAATCTAGAAATAGGGTTCTGCTCAAATGTATGCCAATTACTTTTCATTTATTTGTTGACTTCCTTGCTTGTTTTCAAACAGAGAGAAAGAAGTAGTTATGATAGTCTTGAGGAATGTGGTTGTTTTCAAGTTGAGTAAGAGCAGAAAAAGATGATGATTCATACAAATCTAATTTGAGATAGGGTACAACTTTTAATCCAAGAAGAAAAAATAGGGGCTAAATGACCAAAAGAGGAAATAGGGGCTAAATACCAAATAAAGAATGAGTGATCTAAGAGGGCTGAAAATGACCCTGAGAGTTTTTTTTTTTTTTTTGAGACCATCTCTAGGGGTGGAGATGGGAAAGCATAATACCTAGGCTAGCCAGCAGGCTAATAAAACCACCCGTAAGAAAGAGCTCAAGGAAAAGGTGGACCTTGAGATGGGAGACGTCCTCCCAACCAAAAAGTCACTTCAGGCCCTCATCAAGGCCGAGGTGGCCAAATCCACCAAGCAGCACCCCAAAGGCCCTAAGAAGGCCGATAAGAAGGGGAAGAAGAAGACATCCGGTAAGGATGCTTCTAAAAAGGTTAGTAATAGATTTCATCCCTATTACTCTAAGGCTAAACTTCCCGCAGAAGAATGCGGCAAAGAGCGCAGGGAAGCGCTCCAAGAAGGACTCGGCCTCTCCCAAGAAGAAGCCCAAGAACTCGAACAAGAAAGGGAAAGCGAAAGCTTAGTTTCCCTCCCTCTTGAAGTTCTTGCGCGGCATTGGGAGTTAGGTGTTACCTCAGGTAGTATCACGTACGTAGACTATCCAAACTGGCCAGATTGGATTATTGACGAAATCCCTAGCAGATGGGCCGTCATTATTATTGTAAGGACTATTGTACCACTACCACTACTAGACGATATCAGAGCGAGAAACTTTGTACATATCGGACCAGATATTTTAGTAGATGATAACGCCCTCGTCTTATTTCGTGAGTTAAGTTTAGGATACAAGTTCCTTCTCCCGACAAATCCGGACCCTATTCTCATTAGGAGAACCTGGGGCGACTTCACTGAAAGACTAAGATGGCAATGTTATTTTGCCAAACAAATTCTTACGTCTGAGACGGATAACGAAAACTATGATCCAGACTACAAGGTGACCAAAGCGAGAGCAGAGGCACCAAAAGGAGACTTCGTTGTGGAGGCAGCAGTGGCAGCGGGTGAAGAATATATTACGAAAGTAATTTCGGACATACCCACCACTAGTTTAGGTACCAATAGCGCATGGGCCTTTACGAAACGCCTCCACAAGTACTTGGAAGAGAAGGACTATGTGGTCCTTCCTACCGATAAGAACCTGGGCATCTCCGTAGTCACGCGTAAATGGTATCTAGAAAAGACACAAAATCTACTAGACGATAAGGACACTTATATGCCCATATCTATAGAAGAACATTGTCGGTGGCTTCGCCAAAAAATCGAAGAGATTAAAGAAGTCATCAGCTTTACCGACAATAAGCAGATTAAAGGGTTTCTCGGGCAGTTTGTTCCAGAGCCTGCAGCAGACGGCACGTATGACCTTGCGTGCTGTCTCAGCATAAAACTCCCACAGTTTTACGGAATACCGAAGATTCATAAGAATCCGGTTAAAGCTAGGCCCATAGCGCCATGCCACTCCGCCCTCCAAAACCCCACTGCTAAACTCCTGTCTAAATTACTGAAACCACTTATTGAAGCTGGACAGTATATTTGTTCGGGGACAAAACAACTAACGGATGACCTCCGAAAGTTTACCCCGCAACCAGGAAGGCCGTTCCAATTAGTCACTGGCGACGTAGTAGCTTACTACCCCAATATCCCACTAAACGCCATGTTACGAATAATATGCGAAATGTGGAATGACTATTATGTGAAACAAATAACCCTAAACAATAACAAATTACCTGATTTACCCAATCAGGAACAATTTAGGGCCATTTTGGTTACGGCCATGACCTCGTTACTTATCGAGGGTCCTGATGGTACAACCTACCGGCAACTCCGAGGGTTGGCCATGGGCGTCGCATGTTCACCAGATATAGCGAATCTGTACGGCGATTACCATGAGCGTAAATGGATCCATCAGGCGGACAATGTTGCCTTCTATAGAAGGTACATTGACGACGCCCTAGCTATTGTCTACACAGACCATTACGACCTTGAGTACACTGGTGCTCCCAATCCAAAGGACTATATGGCTGCGACAATCGCGTTTGAAGGGTGTACCATCGAGTGGGAAAAGGCGACACGGAGCTTGGCGTTCCTGGATCTCTGGATCTATATTGATTCGGACAACAGTATCCAATTTAGACCATACCGTAAACCTTTCAACCATATGGAACGTATCCCATGGGATAGTTCTCACCCGGTAGACATTAAACGAGGAACGTTTATCGGAGAACTATCCCGGCTTGCCACCCTGTCAAGTAAATTAGAGCACTACTTGGATGCTGTACGAGAACTTTCTAGCTTGTACATACAGCGAGGGTACCCGCATGCCGTCATCAAAAAGTGGTCCAAGCTCCACATCAAGTCGAGGTGGGAGTCGAAAGACGACACCAAAGACAAGACGGAAGCACCTTTACTTGTGCTGAAAACCACTTTTAATGATGTCTGGGAACATTTCAACGTACATAAATTGCGTGACACCATGATCCAGGCCATACGTGATACAACACGTCAATGGTGTGAGGGAACCTTCGAGGAACCACTCTCACTGGATGCCGTACAGGACTTCTTTGATGAAGGTGACTTGAGCGGCGGTGACCCTGTCAAATTCGTAGCGGAGTTCGCTGGCGACACCGGGCTAGAGCTCCTTAGCGGGGGATGGCCAGGCCAGTTTCCAGCGGCCCAAGCTCCGTTACTTACGAGGCAGGTAGCTGTTCGTCATACTGATTCAAGGGTAGTCACCGGCAACCTCTCACTCATCAATTATGAGTACTGGATTATTGGTGATCGAAGATGGTTAGTTTCCCGCAAGAAAACAGATTCTGTGGGAAACCTGGTTACGCAATGGCGAAAGGCTATGATTAGACAATCCCTAGATTGGGAAAATCAGCCCGCCCAAGTCATGTACGTACAAGCTATACGAGACAGAGCGGAAATTGAGTTGCTCAGAGATGAACAACGAAAAGAACGCCGGAACGAGTACTTCGATGAACTCGATCGTCTCAGGGACTTAATTGACCCCGAGATCTCTGTGGATGAAACAATACAGAAACCCACGCCACCATCGGCACGGGAAACTGCATTGACCGTGCGTAGAAATACGCGAGTACAAGATCCATTACCGTGGTTAGATGAACCTAGTCCACAAAGGGGTCGCAGTGCCATTGATTGGAACCGGACGTACCTTCTGTCCCGCTATCCACGCTCATAGTAACCTTCTCCGTCCTTGCGGGGATGGGAGCCTCAGATGAGGTACCTGCTGCGGGTTCTGCTTGCACAGGCTAAGTGAAGGCGAAGCGAACACGGGATATGGGCGCCGAGCTAGTCCCTAGTAAAATCAATTAGGTCACTCCCCATCAAACTTTGTGAACAAGGTTTAATCACACGGTAACCATGTTTCAGACCTGGAAACATCACATAATGGACTAAAACTAATCGGTCAAGTTTATTGTTCCTCTTTCATATATATTAAGGGTTCGTGAGAATGCTTTGTAAAAGCTAGTCTTGGCATTCGTAACACCCTTAGTAATGTGGGAGCATGGAGGGCGACCTCCATCTGGGCGTGAGAACCCTACCACAAGTCTTTTGTATATAAGACAGTTGGCTGAAAACTGATGAGGCAACACATTCGCCGAAACTCCCCTGTCTCCAGTCGAGCAGGACGTCTTTTCAGCTTAATAGTTACCTCATACGATACAAATCTGTCTTCCACCCCAACCTGTCAACGGCCCATACAGAGTCCAGCCACGTCGGGAGAGTGCCGGCAGCGCGCGCGTCGAGTATCTGAGTGCACAGACTCGAGTTAGAGGGCTGAGGGGGCCACCAGGCCACAAGGGCATGTCGGGACGAGACGACGACGACGGAACGCGTCGTGTCGACGCAGATGGACACCAAAGGAGTGGGAGAGACTGCCGCATGGACGACAGAGAGAGCAGCACGCGCCGCGAGTCGACTCGACTCGAAACGGAGCTGCTGGCTGAGGATGGTACAAGTCAGCACGAGCAACCCGAATACAAAACGGCGCACGTACCTAGGCCACCCACGACGACCACCAACCATCACAGACATCCTAGACATCATCCAAACCCACCGCATCGACGAGGTCGACTAAGACGAAGACCTAGACGAGTCGGTCAAGCCCGAGCACTTACTAAGGCTGAATGCCGCATCGGGACCGCTTCGGACGCATCAAATGCGTCGTATATAGCCTATAGAGGTCATTAGCAGCCATCAGAGATGGGCTACGCACCTGGACGGACGCTACCGAGCCGAGGAGATGAGAGGGCGCACCTATGGTCAGTACGAGCCGCGACTTACCATAACAGGAAGTTTCGTGAGCGGACCGTGACACGACTCAAACGGACCTACCTACGGACTCGAGAAAACATACTCATTGGGACAACTACATAGGTATAATTTATTACCTACTTACTTTGTTTCTGCCTTCGAGGCAATCATTTTCGCCCCGGCTTCATGCTTGAGGGGGAGTGTTGGAATTCATTTCCATATTTGGTAGATTACATAATCTGCTTTTATCGTACCATTAGAGTAGTAGTCTCTTTTCCTTAGTGACTACCATAGCTCTACAGCTCTACAGGGGTGAGACAAACTAAGACGGTTTGAGCCCCAACCCTTTTGTAGAGTACTCCACAGTATTCTACAGATTTTTATTCTCAATTCACGGATGCCCTCGAAACTACAGTACTTCGATCATACGGATGCTGTCCACCAACTCGGAGAGTAAAACCTCCTCGCCAATTTGAACCATGACCAAGCTATCTGCTGCGAAACGTTTATATTCTGAGCGTGACAATGACTTGAATAAAAGTGCGCCAAATGGCTGCCTAAGACGGGCAACCAACCGGAGTGCACGTGTTGTCACGTCAAGCCCGACTGTGGCACGTGAGTACTCTTGGTCAAGCAAAGCCCCAACCCAAGGATGAACGACGTAGAGATCGTCCGTCACAGTCAATTCATCCGCAGTCTTGATCTCCATGTCACCAAATGTGGTCGATGTCGCACGATATACACCAAGATCCGAGTCCGGCTTTGAGATGGAGACAAGTTCACTAACACGAGAAACGATACCAGGAAGATGAAGTCGAGCAGCAACAAGAGAAGGCCGGCGAAGTTCGTTGAGCCGATCATACAACTGCACGGCAAGGGAGAGTTGAAGCTCGGGTAATGAAAAATGCAATCCAGCTGCGATATGGTCCATTTCGACTTCCTCGATAAGTGGTGGGATATGGTGTGGAATGAGTTGGTCGTAGACAGTGAGGTTCATGGGCAGACAGCTATTGTAGTCACTTGCAGCTCCAGTCCAAGCAAGAATGGTAACATCACCCGACCTCGATAGTATATGCTCTAGGAACCGGCCGATCGCATGGTTTCCTTCGCCATATATGACCGGGATCGCGACATTGAAGATTCCCAGCAACGAATATGCCATGTCTTCCACAAGCGTTGATTTACGCGTCGAAGCCAGATAGAGTTTCTCCCGCACCCTATCAAGGCCAGGTCGGAGTAAAATCAACTGCTCTGTGGAAACTCGCGAGACCTGCTCCATTTCAGATATGACGATAGACGACTCTTTGTGGTTCCACAGCTCTAGGTCGAGGTAGGGTTTCCAGTCCTCAGTGTAGAACTGGACTATCTCGGCGGCCATATATTCTTGATATGTCCAAGCTCGTGTGTTCCATATACTCCCCTTCAGACCACCAGGTTTCTTCAACCGTGATGAGACACTGCGAAGGTAAACAACAGTGAGGGATGAACCACGGTACCACCTAAACATAGCAACCAGTGACTCCTGCAATATCATGTTGCTGCCTTTATCAATGCAACACGTGTCACTCCATGCCCATCGGAACCCAAGAGAACGGGCCAGCGAGCAGAATCCCTTCAGCTTCTCATCTGTGGGGGATGCTTCGAGCTTATAAACCGTAGTATACACAACTTTCTGAAAAAGGGGCTCGCCATGTTCCCAGTTGTGTGAGAGCATTACATATCGGTAAAACTCTTTTACTTCTCTCCGGATTCGTGCAAGGTCAACCCCGATAGTCATAGAGGATACAAGTTCACTGAAGATCGGGTGTGACTCGAATGCCTCTATCAGCTGTCCTTTGTCGCATAGTCGACCAGTAGTAGTGTCGATGAGTAGGCGCGGCATGTGGCAGATCGTCATATCAATGATGCGTCGAATCGTGGGCTTGGCATCGACATACTGACCATGGAGTTCTGGCATTGACATGAATAGAGTCTCTTCGGGTATCACTCAGACATAACTCACCATGAATATGCTCGTCAGGGAGCTCCGAAAGTTTCAAAAGCATTATATCAAATGCCTCAACAGCTTCCGCATGACATCCCGCCCCATGTAACGCTGCGTGTTTGCGCTTGTAGCCCCAGTGTGAAGATTGGTCGAGTTCGATCGCCTCCATACTCTGTTACTGTTGCCGTCTGGAGCATATAGGTGTGGAGCATACCTTATTGGCATCATCGAGCGCATCTTCCCACAAGTTCATTAACGCTCGAGCCTCACTTCGTTTGATGAGCGTCATTACTCGGTCCGCTGAATCGAATGACAAGATGGTCGAGAAGTACTCGACAGCTTTATCGTAGTTCTGAGTGTTCATTTCTGCATCAGCAAGCTTCCCTAACCTCTCTGTGCATCGTCGCTGAAAATCTAAGTTGGATGCTCAGGCAAGCTTTATCTGGATCACTCCCTGGCCACTCACCGACTTCCCACTGACTCCGCTCATTATGAATTCTTTTCTCTACTTTGAGTTCACTCTGCATCCGTCGAAAACACCTGATTGCCTCCATAATGCGACAATCATCCTCTTCAAGGACGTCACAGATCGTGCGGTAAATAATGAACCTTGGAAAGGGAAGCTAAGCGAAACAACTGCATCAACGGTGTTCAAAATGTCATATAAACCATACCTCGGCACCGACACCCAATGTTTCGTCCGCTGAGTCACGAAGCAACATTGTGCTTGCCCACTTGATCAATAGATCGTCCGGAGTTGAGGGATCAAGGGAGAGCGCAGTGAAATAAGCAGTAGTCGCTTCATCTAGCTTCGCAATGTTTAACGCCCCGTCTCCAGCTGTTTCCAATGTCGTGATGCATTTATTTCTGA
The DNA here is from genome assembly GCA_038094595.1 of Pulveroboletus aff. annulatus. Taxonomy (NCBI): domain Eukaryota; kingdom Fungi; phylum Basidiomycota; class Agaricomycetes; order Boletales; family Boletaceae; genus Pulveroboletus; species Pulveroboletus aff. annulatus. The sequence continues at coordinate 18,826 of JBBPTX010000195.1, forward strand.
ATTCTAATCGAGGGAATTGTACACTTTTTCCTCTTGAATTCAGAGTTCAGAAACTTACCAGTGAGCCAGTTCATGATCAATTCGTCGGCCTTCACGTCATCACTTGCGGTCCTCGTGATATCAAGTACAAGCTGTGCGGCCTCAAGGGCATGGCCTCTGGCATACAAATTTTCGCACTGATGTTTCTGTTCATGCGTACGAACTATTTGCGTGAGGCTATCGACTTTTCTCCTGGAATCGGTAAGCTCAACAATGAGCTGCGAGTTGGTTTGCGTGAGGCAGTCGACTTTTTCCTGGGAATTAGCAAGTTCAGCACGGAGCTGCAGAATGGTTTGCTCGGGATTGGCAATTTTTTCGTTTGATGGACGTGGAGCACTTTCTCTGGTCTCTTTGCACTCTAACAAATACCGCCTCATTTCATGCCTCGATTTCCTGATGTCGTCATCTGAAAGGATAAACGATCGTATCAGACGTTCTATCTGTTCAAGAATAAGGTCGGGACCGCCGGCCGCCATTCCACGCTTGACATCAAAGGCATCGATGTGTCGCCGAACATCTTGTTTCTTCTTTGAGTGCAAATAGGTCCATATGGCATAGTCGAGCACCTCGGGTGTAACCTCGTTCTCAGGCGACAAAAGGAAAATGATCTGCATGACAAATATGGAGCCGATGATGTAAAGCATCAAGGCTTTGATGACTCGCGCACTACAGGGGAGGACAGACGTCATCTGAGAAAGAACATATATGTCACGCCGACATTTACTTACAATTGCTGTTGCGTTTCATAGGCTAGGCGTGCTCCCAAAAGTGTGGCATCCACGACAGCAAGCACAGTGGCCAAGACGAGATTCGATGATACCATCGTCCTTGCGGCACCTAACGCGCCTGGGATATCAACTCGGGCTCTGCAAGTCTATGAGCACTACGCGAGGATGCGGGAACACGTGATTACTCACGAAGATTCCGGCAGATCGAAATCTCCCACACGGAAGAGGGCGTCCATGAATTCCTTCTTGTGCAAAAGCTGTGATAGCAATCAGCTCTACCACAAAACTTGAGATTACGGAGTAATCCTACCTCATGTGGGTCGTTAAAATTCCAGACAGTCACAATATCTTCATGGAGCATTTTCACGCACTCCATTACCGTGTAACCCGACAAAAACGCGCTCTTCCCCAACCTCGACCAGTACTCTAGGTCAATGCTCAGTCATTGCACAGCACGGCATGTTGCCACTTACTTTTTTTTCCGATGCTAGGGCCGAGCATGAGATATCTTCGCACGAACCAAAAAAGGATGCCACTTACGCTATCAAAGAATCGAAGTAGACTTGAACGCTCCTCGTTTGCTGAGCCCTCTCAATAACAATGCCAATATTTTCGCCTACGAGCTTCTTCGTCACATTGATGACTTCTGCATGGGTGCAAGAGTATTTCGGACTCGCTGTCACAGGTTAGATGACATGACTCACACGAAATATGATACCTACAAGAAACAACCACATAGGGAACATCCGGTGCTGCTCTACGGAGAGGCACAGCACAATACTTCTCCAAAAAATCCCGCCTACGCCGTTCAAAAGTCTCACCTTCCGACTTATCCTCCATCATCCTGATCGTCAACTGGTCATCCAGGAGATCCACCTTCGTCAACACAATGACGAGAGGAACTACGATAAGAAGTTAGTTGTGCTACCCGGGGCTAGATAGTAAATGAGTGTATCACCCCCCAAAATCTCGTCTCTATGCTCAAGAAATCGTTCCACTCCAGGCTGCAACAAACGGCCTTCAGAATACGGTATCTCCAGACACAACCTAGACGATGTCACTTATTGAGAGAGTTCATTGCGATCTAACGCATACACCCACCACACTGCATGGAGCTGCTCCTTGACTTCCTGTCTTCCCTTGCGCTCTCTGACGAAATTTTTCACCGTTTCTACGTTTCCAGTGTCACCCTCCTCGAATCCGTCACTGTCATGAAAGACGAATCGTCCATTTTGCGAAGACACGAGTTCCTTATTGATATCGCTTATGCCACGTCGGTCGTCGGTGGCGTGCTAAAAGAAGGAAAATCTCGGATCATCTTCCATCGCGGGAGCCGTGCCACTTACGATCTCGTTGACTCCAAACACTTTCTGGATAAGCGAAGTCTTACCAGCGCCGGACTATAGAAAGGTCAGGTCGTTGCAGTCAATCCCCAAAACGCAAAGTACATTGCCAATTATCAAGACTCTGAACCTGCGATCAGTGACAACACTGTAAGTTCAGGCAGGAATGCATCTAATTCTCGCCTCACCAAGGTGAAATCTCGAGGATACTGTCCGTAGTCGGGCGCAACTGCGGGCATGAACAGTTATAAAGGTGAGTCTAGCAGTAAATTACTCACCAAGTGGAGGGATATTGTTACATTGATTTCATTTTCGGTAATTGCGTACGCTATCGTGAAGTGTAAGATGCAAGTAATGCGAAACGAAATCAAGGAGATGGAACAGACTTCGCATCGCCCCTTTCAACACTGCTTTAGAGAGGATCTCTTCGTGGTCCACGTTAATATTCAGTTCCCTGTTCCGTCGATATCGCGTGTTACATTGTGCTGACACTCGAAGTGATTCTCCAGGTTGAAGGGTGCTGAGATAAAATTTACTCCAAGCTGTCTCCAGTCACAGTCGCGGGATGGAATTACTTACAGTGCCGGGATAAATGTCGCGTTGTGGGAACCGCCAGCGGCTATGGTTGTGTGAAAAACCCTCAACGTCTTGTTACCGTTATGTAACTCTATAGTTTTGATCTCTTTTCGCGAACGTTCAGAGAGCTTGACATCGAGCTCTAGAAAATAGCAGCCAAGATCGTCCAGGTCAGTCCAGAAAGTTGGAGAAAAAGGGCTTACTTGATATGTAGAGTGGTTTATACTGGTCCTCCGACATGGTGAGGACGTTGTGATACCCGAGTGGTGGTTCAACAGAAGATTTGGAGGGCTAAGGGGAGGCGAGGAATGTGTTCGTAGTCACGAAGCTCCACCAAGCGCTCGAGCGTTTGATGGTCACAACACCACGAGGCAAGGGTGTTGCACCAGATCACCTCGAGGCTGATCGATATCAAGCTTTCAAGGTCCAATTGTTGTCCGGCAAGATCTGTAGCCGGAGATTTGGCGGGGGACAGTACTAGTTTGGGCAAGTTGGTGACAATGGGGTCATGTGGCCGTGGCACGATGGAATAGTGGGAGAAAGGGTGGTAATAACAACCTTTAAGAAGCAGAAGCACCGCGACTCACATGTCACAGTCGACAATGAGATGGGCACATCGTCTCGAAAGTGGACTCGAAGGGATCGGAGTTGAAAAGTGTGTTCTGGTAGTAGGTGTGAGCTGGGCACAGACTCGGATACTAGGCACCGGCACTTGCGGCTTGTACTACCGGGATCAGAGAACGGATTACTGACTCGGGGATGGGTCGATTTTTCAGTTTGTCTGGACACTAGAGGTTATCCATTCGGATACAATGGTGGATGGCAATTGGTGGATAAAGCTGACCAACGGTGGACTCAGAGCTTTCGTCCTTGGTGTCCTCCAAGGTGAGGTCAATGATCATCGATCACGAATGTGGTTTTTAGAGCCTGAAACGGTCACGGTGATAGCGGTGGTGGTGATGATAAACGAGAAACATATATAAATGAAACTACAATGGGCCACTCCAATTTCGAACAAATGCTACGTTTATTTTGAAGCCATAAACGTACTAATTTCAAGAGGGAAGTCCAATATTTTTCTATGGAAAGTTGTTCGTTTGTTGTACGTCTTGCGGTAGATCGGGGTTTGCAAACTGTATATCACTAACTCCTTCACCGATGACGCTCATATGCACCCTATTTTCCTGTTCCTTCACATTGATAACCAATCGAGGGGCGAAACAGAACGGAAGGAAGGCCTGCAGCGCCAGTGATATAGCTATGAAGCAGCTCTGTGGGTCAAATCAGTATATACCCATAACTTTCCCTTTCCCTACCGAAGCTTTAGTTTGATTACTCACCGGTTCGCTAAAGAACGAGTTTCCAATGTCCAAAGCGGTCGCCAAGGCGATGCTGACAAGTGACAACAAGACATAAGATCTACTAAATGATCAATCAGAAAGCAGGACGTACATCGCAAAATAGATTGTGCTGTCTCGAACCAAGATTTGTAATAAGTCGCCTTTCCACATTTTGTGCCCCTGAATGTTCCAAGATTCCCAGACATCCGAGACGAAGTAGCCAAACGCGAAAACGAACAACAATGCTTCAAATACAAGCGTGGGGTATAGCACAGATAGAATGAGGGCTGAGCTCGTCACCGACATGAAAGTACCGCAGATATGGATTCCATCTATAACCGGGTCAATGGCTGTCGGTGGGTAACAGGTTATTCGTGAGTTAATGCCATCAGGTCTCTGTGGGAAATACTTGCAAGTAATTCGACCTTCGAGGCCGATAGCCAGTATGAGGAAGGTAATGCACAACACGTATTTCGTGATGAAGGCAGTCACCATGATACCCAGGACCCATTTGGGAGAGTTCAAGAAGCGACTCGGACTACAGCTCAAAGCATACACCCGTTTCATCATGATGACTATTTCAAAATCAGCTTAGTATCAAAAGAGTGCCAATTGTGAACGACATACTGTCCATGGCCAATCGGAAAATGTACGGACCCCACACACGGAGTTGATACCAGACCAGACCTGGTGTCATCAGTAATACAGAAATGATAGAGAAATAAGTGCGACCACACATCTACAATGAACGATAGTGAAAAAGACAATTAAAATGACTGATTCTTCAAGATATACTGAAGGGATGCTCACTTCTATATTATAATCGAATGTGTTAACGCGGTGTGTTTGCCGGAATAACTTAAACGCACCTGTGGACCCCAATTCACATCCCCCATATCTGCATTTATTGAGTATTTCACGATGTGCCACACAAATGTTGCTTACAGAAGAAGTTACATCTATCAGCCAGTCAGCTTAATCATCACTCATCGCAACTTTTGTGGACGTACAATATCAAGGGAAAGCTCAGATATCGCACGATTGTATACAGCAGTGTAACAGAATTCCACTTTTTGGCCTGCACAATGTCTAGTCAAAGAGCGAATCATGACGATCACACCAGCGCCACTTGCCCAGATAAGGTCAACCTGATCAGAATTCAGCGTTTCGCTCGCAGCATTTCAGGGCGCAGAAAATTTGAATCTTACCTCACTCCCAAACGTGAGCACTTATCGTGACGGCGATAAAAAGCACATTGATTAGGATTGCTGCAGCGATAGAAATAATCAAACCCGCACGTACAATAATCATAAAACAGCACGGCAGCGCTTGCAACTGTTGGATAGTACATTAAGCACTTTGTTTGAAGGGCAACGCTTTTACTACACCCACCCTGACAGAGTTCGATTTGGCGGAGGTATAACGCAGTGCTGATAAAAGGAAGCACCATAGTTTGAGAGAGGGAATTCTAGTAGATGAGCTGGGTTGTTGAGGATCCCGTTCTCCGATCTGCTTTTTATGCGGTGGCCAGCTCTCTTCCGTGTCCATTGTGAACGGATGGTCCTACAAGAATTGCCAAGAATACCGTACCTTGACGATTGGCACCGAGGTCAGGGCCTGAGTTTTCTGCAAGGGCATTCACTTGATTCACTGGACAATGCTGAGGTGCACGTTGAGCAGTGCCCAACGTGCTGCCACTTGGCCTTGGGTATGTGGTGATAAAACGGCGACATGCACTTGGCATATAGCGTTGACACTGCGCTCAATATTAACTCGGCCAAACTTGAACTAGTAGGACCTCAGTGGCGTAGTGATAACTTTGTATGCGGGTGCAGGACTCGACCTTTTTTATGACGAAAACCCGTTGTTTGCACTCGCAGGAGCAGGTTTGTAAATCTCTATAAACTTGGCTGCATGTTTGGAGTTCCACAGCATGAAATCGCCGAGTCCAACCACGTTTACGTAACCGCAGCCAGGACTTCAAGGTCAACGTTGTCTATAGTACTGCCAGTGATCAAGCTTTCCCTTAACACGGCGATAAATACAAATATGGAATCCCTTGTTCTTTGCTCGAGAATGAGTCAACGTCATGTGAACGCAGAAAGGTAAGTTGGATGTCTTTACCAGTTTTGCTTGCTTTGCTTGTGTGACTTTCCCGTCCCAAAACTTTGTACGATCGTACGTATGATTCAGGACTACACATCACCTTGATATTGTCGAAGAGGACTTGGTGACACTTCCCTCCGAATGGTGCTCTCCAGGAATCTTCGAGGACTATGGATAGTAGAACGTTTACTGTACCATCTACACTCGATGACTTGCCTTTCATACTCTACAAATAGTGTGTACTTGCAGCCTGGAGAGATTCGGAACCCGAGGGTGTATGTGGATAGTCTAGAAGCGTGAAGTAAATTGCGATCAGTCCGAGACACCAGCTGTGCATATCTAAATCAAGCATCGCTCTGTATGACTGGACTTGCCAGGCTTCACGAAACCCTTCTTGGAGATCTTGCCTGGCATCGACAGTCTCCCCATACCACCCAGATATTCGTAGGTATCCGCCAGACTCTTCCACAATGATCTCGAACAGCGAGCCTTGCCCTGAAGAAGGGAGATCATCCCCGTATTTGTTTCCCTATTTGCGAACAAGGCGATCATTCACGTTTTTTATATTTTCGCTGATTTCCCTGTACTTTTGCTTGTTTGTTAGAGGTACTCGGAGCTTTGCAATAGTCAGCGGAGTGCCATGTGACAATTTCAAGCTCCGAGTAGTGCCGAGTCACTGCGGCGACCGGCTTGTACTCGACCCACGACGGATGGCTTGTACGATCGATGTGCACCCATGCAAGTTCCCAATCGAGAAAGCCCATAGTGTCATTATCGCGGTCGAAATGGCAGGCGCGGACAAGTCGACACTTTGCTCAGCGTCCCAATTCCCGTCCACATACCAACCCGTCGTGACCGCCCCACATCCTCAATCTCGATCCTGTAATGTCCTACATCCCGTTCGAACCCATCGACACCCGCAACATGGTGAACTACAACCAAGTCATGAAGCAGCGTGTCTCGCTGTTTCTCACCGACGATGTGACGATGATGACGATGACGACGGCTGGGATTTGGGTCCCAGCGGTGGGATCTTGACGGCACTGAACTTGTTCACAACCAAGTGCTCGAGTTAGTGGAGAAGCGGGTTGATACCCGTCAAGTACGTCGTCGTCTGATTTCATTTCCTTTCCTTGCGCGAGGGTTCTGATGTGATGGGGTGATAGCCATATCATTCTTGATACGCCTGCCAGATTGAGATCTTTACCTGGTCCACATCAGGGGCTATCATTACCGATGCCGTCGCATCCTCATTTCCGGCCGTCGTGGCGTACATTATCGACACCCCGCGGACGACTGCACCTGCGACGTTCATGTCAAACATGTTGTGCGCGTGGAGGTTCGTATCCAGGTTTCTCGACGCACGTTTGTCTGTCGCTGGCTGATTTCTTGTCTCATCGTATCGAAACTACCATTTATCCTCGTGTTCACAAGATGGATGTGGCGTCGCACGCGTTTGCGATCGGGTGGTAGCAAGACTTCGAAGCGTTTCAGGCGGCAACGCACCCGGGATCGTGCGATGCCGAAGATGAGCCGACGTACGTGAACAGTCTAGTTTTGGACGGATTCTACAAGCAAGTCTTTTTCTTTTCTGATCACACGTATGTGATGACTCGATAGGCGGTGGGTGTGTCCAGCCTGACGGGTGACGGGATTCAGGCGTTCTTTGATGCCGTGGAAGAGTCGAGGGATACGTACGAGAAGTGAGGTTTTTTTTTTTTTCATTCTCATTTTCGTTTTTGTTGATACCTTCCGGAGCTTACGCGCACATGTGCCGCCCGCGAGCCATCGCTGCAGGATGTCAAAGAGGCATCGTTGAGCCGGTTTATGCGCGACCTGGCCGTGGATCGTGCCAAGAATCAAAGTGGTGCGCTGAATGACCGATGGGAATGGGAAGAAGACGAGGAGGAGGGCGTGGATGCCGATATTATCGACACGAGTGAGTCGGTGGTGACACGACAGACAGAGATGCTGATTTGTCGACAAGGCGAAAAACCGTGGCCGGGGCAGTACCTTGATGTCACACAACTGCGACGGCGGGGCGAGCAGATAAACTGGCCGCGGCCAGGCTAGTATATATTATGGTGGTCACAGGGACATGTACGTAGCAGGAAATGCGATGCCTTGACGACGAGCCTCGATATGAATGCAGGGGTGGGATCTGGGGGAGGAGGAGAGGCTGTGGCGATGTGATGCAATCTTCGAAAACCTAGTTCGGCTTACTTGGCATTTGGTATTTAAGTACATAACGTCCACCACTACCACTCTTTTTTTTTCTTTTGTCTCTTTTTCGTCCGTCCCGCCTATCACCGCCATGGATCGGTATGCAAGTCGTGTATCGTGTACGGGACTGCGCTGACCGCCACCACTTGCAGTTACGCCAAGATCGAAAAAGTCGGTGCGTACAACGGTGCACTACGCACCACCGTGAATGACGACCCGCGTGTGTGGCGTGGACACCAGGCGAAGGTGTGCTGCTTTGCCTCGTTTCCTCCTTTGCCTCATTTCCGTGCAGGAACATATGGCGTCGTCTACAAGGCGAGGGACATGACCACGAACCAGATTGTCGCGCTCAAGAAAATCCGGCTCGAAGCAGAGGACGAGGGTGTCCCGAGTACCGCCATCCGTGAGATTAGTCTGTTGAAGGAACTCAAGGACGACAACATCGTCAGGTGCGTCCCTCTGCAACGCGGCCCGTGCTGGTGCTCAATGCGGGGCAGACTGTTGGACATTGTACACGCCGACCAAAAACTCTACCTCGTGTTCGAGTTTTTGGACGTGGATCTGAAGCGCTATATGGAACATGCAAATTCGAGCGGTACGCCCATGTCGATCGATATATGCAAGGTACGTGTGTCGCATGTCTGCGCAGCAAGTGGCGACGCGACGGTGCGCGCGTCCCCTTGATCTTTCCATGGATGGCTCGGTGGCGTGCTATTCATGATCCCAATCCGGTGCTACACCCTGCCCTTGCCCCTGCACGGGCTATATCACATCCCATCTTTACGCGCCGGATCACGTGCCTCGTCATCTGCATGGCTGACCCACCTGTTGCACCGAACGCTCACCACGATCGTGCCAGAAATTCACCCACCAACTCAGTTCTGGACTGCTTTATTGCCATTCGCACCGAATTTTGCATCGCGACCTCAAACCGCAAAACTTGCTCATCGACAAGCGGAACAACCTCAAGCTCGCCGATTTTGGCTTGGCGAGGGCGTTTGGGATACCCATGAGGACATATACCCACGAGGTAGCGTCGTGTGTTTCGTCTCGTCGCGTTCGTTCACGGTGAATGGGTAGGTTGTGACGCTGTGGTACCGCGCCCCTGAGGTGTTGCTCGGGTCGAGGCATTATTCCACTGCGATCGACATGTGGTCTGTCGGATGCATCTTTGCAGAGATGGTCATGCGGGGGAACCCCCTCTTTCCTGGTGACTCTGAGATTGACCAAATTTTCAAGATTTTCAGGTGTGTCCCATGGGATGTGTCGTTGCTGCCAGCTGAGTCGCGATAGAATTATGGGGACGCCCAACGAGCAGATTTGGCCTGGCGTCAGTCAATTGCCAGATTACAAGGAGACGTTTCCCCAATGGACGAAGCAGGATTTGCGCAACATTGTGCCCAACTTGGATGAGATGGGGATCGACCTGCTGTCGGTGAGTGCGTTGACGTCCGTACAGCGTCCGTCCTCACACGTTGCTAGCGAACGCTGACCTATGACACGGCGAAACGGATCTCGGGTGAGTTTTCAGACGTTTGGGTGGGTTTTGTGCTCAGGTTTCTTCCAGCCAAACGTGCGCTGGTGCACCCGTGGTTTGCGGATTACAATTAGTTTTTTTGATAGCATACCCTTGTTCTAGTACTACATTCGGAGAGGCTAAGCCGGATTGTTGCCATGAATGGTACTGCGCCGCATTGCCATTTAGTCACCGCCCCAAGTCCCTCTTGCCATTTCCCATCCCTTGTCCTCTGCTACGACCATCTTGAGAGCCATCGCCATGGACGACGACGTCCAGTATCTCGGCACCAACCTCGCCGAGCCACCCATGGGCCCTCCCCAGCCGAGCCCCTCCACCACGGGCATGTTCCCCCTCGCCTCCCCTCGCCGTCCTGCTCACCCACATCGTCTGCAGGGATCACCCTCCATGTCGAGCATTGCGGCGACAAGCCCGCCCACGACCTCACCTTTTACCGCGCCAACGCCAGCCATGTCAACATCGGCCGCAAATCGGGCTCCGATGACAAGTCGATGCGCCGCGAGAACGACCACCACAATGCTGTATTTACATGCCAGGTCGTCAGCGCAAAGCACGCCAAACTCCTTCTTTCTGACAGCGGCCAAGTACAACGTTGTATCGACCCGCGTGTGCCAGCGCTGACGCTGTTCTAGGTCCACATCGTCGACCTCCGCTCTCGCCACGGCACCCACCTCTTGCGCCGTGGTGAAACGACCCCGCGCATGCTGCCTGCAGATGTCCCAACGTTGCTTGCGGATGGCGATGTGATTACGTTTGGCAAGGTGGTTGGCGCCGGGTCGTACCACGTCTCCCCTATCACCGTCCGTGTGGAATTGCTGACCAGCCACCCCGTTGCCGAGCCACCTGCGGACCGCGCGTCGACCCCCACCAGCCCCGTCCTCCTCAAGGCTCGCAGACTCAGCTCAGGTCGCTATGGCCTTCTGCTCGGTGCCTCTTGCGCAGAGTCAGACTCGTCGCCATCCTGTTCCTCTATCGCCATGTCCCCTGATGTACTGTCCTCGCAATCCGAGCAAGAATCCGACGTGGAGGACGAACACGTGTGCATTCCTACTCTTCTTCGAGACGCCCAGGGCAAGCCGTCTGTCAAAATCCCCGCCTTTCGCAGCTTCTTCCGAGACCTTTACAACAATACGGCGGTGCACTCTCCCGTCATTCTGGACGTCTCCGACGAGCCTTTGGAGGACGACCCTGCGACACCCCCCTCTCCGGATGCCCCGAGGCCACCTTCCCCTGTCGTGGTCGTCATCGAGCCCTCGTCCAAGTCACGCTCCCACTCTCCCATAGAGGTGGCCACCTCATCTCCGTCTTCGCCTTGTGATGCACAGCAGTCAGAGCCGGCTGTGATTGGCGCCTGGCCGGCCTCAAGACCCGACTCTCCCCGGCATTGCCCGCTTGAAGTAGAAACCAGCCGGCCTGAAGCCGGTCCAGCCCCCGAACCCATCCGTAAACCTGTGCCGCTCACGCCCATGCCCTCGGCGACTTTGCCGGGCAGACCGCCCCTCCCCAATGATGCGTTTATGGAACTGATGCACCGGCTTCCCCCACCCCCGCCCTTCTTTGCGATTGGGGGGCCGTTTAGTACATCTATTAGCTCTGATTTCGGGCTTCCGTCGATGCCACCCCCTCTGCCGCCGCCACCGGCTCCGCATCGTATGCCTCCTCTTCAACCTCTCCACAAGGTCGTCACGGAATGTGTCAAGTCCGAGGTCAAAGGGACTGTCAAGAATGTCGAGGTGTGTATTACCCATCATCGTGCCCGTTTGTTTTTGACCTGGCTTTCAGGATCATATCGCTGCCTTGCAAAGAGAGGTCACCGCCCTGGAGATGCGAGAGACCTCGACCGAGGAAGACGTGGTCGATTTTCAGGAACGCATTGAGAAACTCGAGGTTGGGTCGGAAGAACTGCTTTGCCGCATCGGCAGTGCGGAGCGCAACATTGCATCCCTGTCCACGATGCAGGGCCAGATGACGGCGCTGCACAACCAGGTGACAACGTTGCGTGAGAGGGCGGATGCGTTCAAGTCTAGACCGATCGAGATCCCTATCATGATCGAGGGTTTCAAAACGTGCACCGAGGCTTTAAACGGTCTCGTTTCTGGTATGTGCTAGACATTCGATCGTGTCGTGTCGGACGGCTGAACATGTCGTCTTGCAGAAATGAAGTTGTTGCGTGAGGACGTGGAGAAGCGGATAGAGGACGAGATGGAGGCGATTCAGAACGCCCGCACAGAGGCGCTGGATGTGTTCAAGGAGGTGGCTGTCCAAGCCGAGGTCGGTTCCTATTTTCGTTGATTTTTTTCGCGAATCTAACAATGGTCGTTAGTTCGTGAGGTCCTCGAAAAGGAAGCGCGACGATGTGGAGGCGGAGGAAGAAGAGGCACCCGCCGCAACTGCGCCTTCGGATATCGTGATGGAGCCGGTTGCTAGTCCGCCTGTCATCGTGCAAGATGTTGCGCTGCCCGACGTGTCCGTCCCCCAAGTCCCCATTGCTCAAATCCCCGTACCAGTGTCCGTACCAGAAGTCTCTGCCCCAGAAACCACCGCCGAGAGCCCGCGACCCAAGAAACGCGTGCGGACGGCGGTACACTCGGTCGCGCGTACAGCAGCAGCGATGGCCATTGGTGCCGCTGCGACATGGTCCGCACTGGCCTTTTCCTAAACATGAACCAAAACTTTGGTCTCGTTTGTAGCCTGTCCCGTCCCTTTTTTTATTTTTCTCTCACCTTGCGAGGTTGTATGTCACGTACGTGTAGTTGGCCACTCTTGTTCTTTCTAGTCTCGACTTGTAGTATCGTTCGTGGATGGCGTGTATGGCGTATGAACGTGTGTATGGCTATGGGTATTGGAGCAATTGTATGTGGCGTGTATCCCTTTGCTACTAGGTTGGATGTGCGCAGGACGTTTGTTATGTCTTGTTGATTCAGCTACATACCGCGTCTTGTTTCTTGACCGTCATCATCATTATCGATTCCTCTTTTTCGTTTCCGAGTTCAACACGAGCGCACAAGCGGATGGGTTTCACAGGATTGAGTACTCCATTTTTAAATTTCTATGCGTGCGAGCTTCAAGGGCTGTGTTTTTCCAGGGCTCAGCACGAAGCTCACATCCTTTGCGAGCTGAAACACGTTTCTCGAGATCCGGATTTTCTTGTCGTGTTGGTTATCCTTTAACGCGATCATCCAGAGACAAGACCGTGATCGGATGCGATCGTGTCGTGGGGAAGATGGGTGTGATCTTGTCTTTGACTGTGTCCAGATTTCTCAATGCTGGTTTTTCGTCGGGGTTTCGCCAGCATGGGTCAGAGCTCACATTCTTTGCAAGACGAAAAACGGTCGTCGCTCGAGATGCGGGTCCATTTGCCATGCTGATCAACGCTCAACACGACACGTGGATCCAGGATCGGGCGTGATCGTGCGGACGTGAGGGAGATGGACGCGATCCTGTCCAGATTTCACAGCGACTTTTTGTTGGTTGTGTACAGCTTCGCGGGCGACGCTCGCAGCCATACGAGTTGATGCACAGATGGATGTCTTCTGGTTATTGACTTTGTCGTCATCGCAGGTCCTGGGTCTTGTTCGTCGGTAATTTACTGTTGATGGAGATGGCCACGAGCGTCTATGCGGGGCCATGGACGAGATCAATGCGATCGTATCCTTTTTCTCCCGCAGATTGTTCTCAACGACTTTTTGTATGTAGAGCCATATACGGCATGTCCTCCGGCTACTGACGGCGTTGTCGCAGGTTCGACGTCTTGTCTTGCTCGTCGACAGTGTATCGTTCAAATTCTACAGAAGGTGATGGCCTAACTCCCTTTTCTACCCTTTCTGCGTACTAAAACGTCGCCGGTCAAGGAACTGGATGGAAAGACTTTTTCCAGACATTCTGGCTTGACGGGGTCAAATCAGAACGTCTAGAAATCGTACTGCTGTTGAATTGGTTTGCAACGCAACTCGCATCGATTCCATCGAGCATTCGATTTCATGTCGACACGAAGTCCTTTTCTTTGAAGAGGGTTACGCATGATCGAGAGTCGTGATTTGGGGCATGACTTTCTGTGGGTTCTCGGGTCGATCACACCGGCTCGAGGATCTGGATAAAGTACTGCCTTTGGACATCTTTGCTGACCGTCGCATCAAATATCCACCTCAGATCTGCGCTGGGCCCCCCCTGAGCAACTCAGATTAGACGAGATGTCGAGCCGTGTTGGAGATCAGCCCATCGCATTGGACATATTTTCGCACACGTTATATTTCTTTATTTGAACACTACGTATAGTTTGGACACGCGGTTCACACCGGTACCTATACTAGTGTACGACACTTCATGGTGTGGCTCGTGGGGGGGATCTCAGACCTCTGGAGTCGATTGCTTGGTGTTATTGCTGGTCTACCGTTCGTTGTTATGTCGAATCCGTGCCAGTGTATGTTCGCCCTAAGAAGCTATGGCGGACAACTGTACGCATTCCTACCTCCGAGTCGGGAGACCAGCACCCCACACCACTTGCACACGGTGCTGTTACGGTCGAGAGACATCCCAAGCCTTTGGGTCAATTCAAACGAACCTGCGAGTGGTACTACATTCGTAAACCATGATAACCCTAAATAAAACGAAGCGAAGGAAATTCATATGCAGGACAAATCAAGAAAAGGAGAGCTAAGTAAACGGCAAAAGATAATGGCAAAAGCAGGATGAGTCGTAAACAACGAATACAACATACGAGTCATGTAGCCGAGGCAGGGAAGTCCCAGCACGCGGCCCGGGCATTCAACTTTGCAATTCCGATGAAAAGCAAGAGTAGGCTAAACACTGTTCCAGCGATAAATATCGCCAGCAGAGTTGACACCCCAAACCGTGCCATCAGCACCCACACCGACATCACTGAGACCCCCGTAAATCTGGACCCAGGGATAGTCGTCATCCGCCGCACCCGTGTAGCTATAGATTTCTTCATTGGCATTGACACCCCAGACATCGGCAGCTGATCCGACAGAGATTGCGGTGAGCGTGCCGGTCACATAGGTCCAATCATTGGAAGCTGAATTGTAACGATAGATGTCTCCGACTGAATTAACACCCCAGACTGTGCCATCGGCGGCCGCACCGATGCCAACAAGGGCACCAGGAATCTGGACCCAGGGATCACTGTCATCGCCCGTGTAACGATAGATGTCGCCCTCGGCGTTGACACCCCAGACATTCGTGGCTGATCCAGCAGAAATGGCTGTGAGCGAGCCGGCGATTTGGGTCCAACCATTGGAACCCGAGACAAAGCGGTAGATGTCTCCGGCTGAGTTGACGCCCCAGACTGTGCCGTCAGAGGCCGCACCAACATCGGTAAGGGAACCCGCGATCTCGAACCAGGGACTGCTGTCGTCCCCAGTGTAACGATAGATGTAGTCGCCGGCGTTGACACCCCAGACATTGGCGGCTGATCCCACAGAAATTTTTGAGAGACCACCAGAGATTTGTATCCATCCAGACATTGTCGGGCTACGAAATTGAAATAGTAACGACACAGATGCCACTGTGAGCATACCGAAGATGTGCCGAGCAGAATTGTGTACACACCTTCAATAGTGTAAGTGAGTGATGGGGAATGGCCTCTGCACACGCCCTTTATAAAGTGCGGGGACGGACTCTTCCATGAAGCGAGGAGAGTAAAACATCCAAAAATAAATATCCTGTGTCGGTTCCAAGTTATATAGAAGCCAACCAGATCAAGAAGGTGAGGTCCCAAGATGTCCAGAGAAGCCTTATTGTACACCTGGAGCGCTGAATAGCATCCTGAAGTGGAACGGGGTGGAGCATCACATGGCCCCCCTGACGGTGAGCTTGGCTGCTGTGCACCTAAACGAATTGCAGCATTCTGAAAGTGCGGAGATCTTGTCATCTGAACATCGGTTTTCCGTAAGTAAAACGGAAGCTGGAGAAAAACTTGAAACACTGGACCACTTTGCAGTGGTCAGATTTCGGATATACCCAAGGAAGCAGGTTGTCAACACGAATGGATGCCTTGTTCCCTGATCAACTATTTGCTCTGCTCATGATGGGCCCCTACGAAAATTTGCGACACATTTTAAGCTGCAATGAAGTGATCAATAAGTTTTCTTACAAGAAGGTTAGCAATCTCATGGTTTATTTGGAATGGTGCCGTTCCCAGAGCCATGATTGGCGCTCAGCGCTCAGGAACATGTCTGATCGAAACTTGCACATTAGGTGTAATGGCAAACCCGTCGGAGACGGCCATCAAGAACGAAGAATACTTTATATATCTTTCTAGTGAAGGGGGCGACGGCTCAAAGTTTAGCCATTGTAATTGTCCGAATTGGAATTACACCGCATGCTGGGAAAAGGTGGAATGTTATGAGCGCTACGGAGGTCGGTGGTACGTATGCCACCCACCTATTCATCGAAATCCCTGTCTCTGGATACATTGGATGTAGAGGTCGGCAGCAGTGGGAGAAATATGCTGAGGATGATGCTGCCCAAGCTGGTGGATAAGGGGCCAAGACAGTCGGCGGCAGGCGTGTGGCTGTGGTGAGATCTGGAATCGAAGGGAGATAGAGAGGTAGGATACGTTATGGGGGATATGATTGATGGAGCCAGCTTCTCTTGGGACAGCAAGGGTGACGTTCTCGACTGCAGAAGATCCGAGGATACTAATACTCGGAGAGAGTGCGGACTTGACTCGATTCAGCCTACGAGCCCTCTGCCAGTTCGCGGGACATGATCTTCTCCTGCGTGTTGTTCTGTTTGGTGGCCAGGCGTTCAGCTGTTTTGCCCCTCCCTGTGTTGTCAGCTGTCCTCATGATGGTTGCTCTTTGTAATATTGTGCATCAACCTCGTGGAGCATCTTGCAATATATCTTGAAGTGCTGGGTCTGGGTATGCACCGTATGCATGTGCTCCAATCCCAGCGCAACCAAAGCTACAGAGCTATAAATCTAGGCTCTTGGTGCATCATGTTATGGCGGTCAAATGCGCACACAGTCGGATTGGGCAACGTACACAGAGAGTAGCACGCATGCGAACTCAACACGACACGTTTTAGGGAATCGTGACGTAGGGTGGTTCAGAGTTGAAAAACGGTAGTCGAGTTCGTGCTGCTTTAAGTGTGGATTTCTAAATGGGTTTTGTCAACGAAATCGACGAAAACCGATTTGAACTTTGACTTACCCGGGTTTGAGTGTGATTTGGGGTCGATTTCGCACGGTGCTATTAGCGGCAGCATGTCAGAATGCAGAAAGCCTGCAACAGCATCGATGGTGGTGACGACGAGCGTGGAGGCACCGCAAAAGCGTGTCTAAACGACAACGACGATGGCAATGGCGAAGAGCATGCGTGCCCTATCGAGGACAGAAACAGTGGCGATGGTCAGTAGGCTCATATTCTTCGGGTGGGATCTGATAAACGTATAGATGCCTTACCGTCATGTTAATGCTTCAAACGATCCTCAGTTCTCGAATGTGGTCTGCCTAGTGCCAAGGTATGGGTTTTCTCCCGCTTGTCTTGCCCAGTTGCCAACGACAACCCCCTAAGGCGGAACTTACCTGGTGGGCCAACAAGAGGACGATTCAAGTGACGAGTTCATATACTGGCCAGATGTACTCCATGGGCCGTTATGCAGTCAACAATAGTGCGCCACGCCCAGAGTCGTACGTTGAAGACTATTAGACCCTTCACGACCCCACGCTACCAACGCTTAATGATACTGAGGTTGCAGAGGTATATGGCAAGCTTGTTTCTGGAGCGGAGACGAGCTGGGTCTTTAGCTCTCGGTTCCAGATGGTCCCGGCACTTGGAAATCCTGTCCTTCGTTCTGCGAACGTCAAGAGCAACATTCCTATCTGTCTAAACAGTATACTCTGTAAGCAACCTGGTTCTCCCCCATCGCCGTGATAAGTTGTTGATTCGCTAGACAAGGCTCATGTTCTTTTACCCGAGCTTTATAAAAACACGAATACGACTGTTGCAGCGAACCACCTTCAAATAGCAAATGGGCTCTGTAGCGGAATCTTGGATCTCATGTGGGATACTTCCAAGTTGGCTTTCTAAGACTTTAATCTTACTTTGAACGTTGGCAGCTCAATCTTCACAAACGTTCTATCCCGTATGGAACGACATCATCCCCGATGAGGTGCTTTCTTGGTCGAACGCACTCGGATACTTTACAGCTGTCAACATGGTCATGAACAAGTACAACAGAACTTTCCCAGCGACCTTCTTAGGCTATACCGGATTACAGTGGTGAGACAATGCGAAATTGTGATCTTCAGAAACCGTTTCTAATGTTTTCCTCAAGGACGCACCGCATGCCTGACCCCTTCACCAATACATCATCGTCAAGGCTCTCGAGGCACTGCTTTCCAATCTCATGATCAACAGACTGCCCACGCCTGGCTCGGGACAATCAATTTACATATGACCTCATTCCTTCCGGCCAGCTTAATTTCACAGAAGCAGAGCTTCCGGGGCAGCCCTTCCATGACCATAATGTAAACGTCCCAGCAACGGGACCGGGTGCCGATATCAACAAACTGAACGGAACAGTCACCAACGGCGGAAATGCGACGGCCGGAGAAGGATAGACGACAACGCTGAGGCGTGAGATGGCAAATCGGGGTTTTTTTTCCCATGTTTATTGTCCAGTATGGCCTAGCCTTGTGTCGGACAGATACAGCCGCAGGTGTACTACGTTCGTAAACATTGTATGATATAGAAGGGGAGGGAAAATCGGTATGTGACGAGCGTCTTGTGTTGCTGGTGAGCGTCTTCTCCTGTCCGTCACCCGTCACGTTGTCATGATCATTTGTAGGCATGCTACGGGAAGGTCTATTCCGGGCATGTTGCCCTGTCTGCTGCGAAACTTAGCCTGACAGGCGGCATCAACAACACTAGAAACGTACGACTTCTTTCTCTGCGAATCGCTACCACTCTTGACTCACGATACTACGTCCCGCTTTAGATGTTTGAAATTTTATCTAACCCCAACGTCGGTTCGTCGGGATCTGGTGGTGAATACACCGTGCAAACAGGGTCCGGGTAAACGAACGATACGTTGTTGTGGACTATTGGCGACTACGGTGAACCGTTCATTGCACCGCAGCGTCCCTCGCTTGCGCCTGTCGTGTGCAGTACTACTAGCGGTGCTGCAGGCTTGAGACTGTCCGTGACCATCGTTGGAGGCATGGCTGTTGCTGTATTGGCATCGCTCGTCGGGTCATTGTTGTGAGAAGACTGTCGCGCAAGTATGGGTGGTCTTCATTCTTAAACGGAGCGGAAAAACGACAGTAGAATGTTTATTCTATGGGTGTTTTTATTTCAGGGTAACCGATGGTAATGGCATGGTGTTCTTTTGAACCATACACAACAATTTACAGCGGTCTAGATTCTATTACATCACGGGTACCTTTCATGGGGCACTAGCAGTCGCGATCCTAGACTTCTAGAGCCAATTTATTGATGTTATTGCTGGTTTATCGCTCGTTGTTATGTCAAAGCTGGGTCAGCGTGCACTCACCCCAAGAAGTTATGACTGATGCGAATGACTGTATTCCTACCTCCGAGTCGGGAGACTAGCACATCACCGGTGCTGTCACAGTCGAGAAGTATCCCAAGCTTTTAGATCGATTCAAACAGACCCATGAATAATAGTACTACATACATTCGTAAACCATAACGAAAAGTCATATGTAGAACGGATCAAGAACAAATGATGGCAAAACAGGGTGAATCATAGTACACAACGGATACAGCATACGAGTCATGTAGCTGAGGCAGGAGCAGTCCCAGCATGTGGCCCGCAGAGCGTTCTTTTCAATACTACTCGTCTTTGCAATTCCAATGAAGAGTAAGAGTAGGCTAGTAAGTGCCGTTCCAGCGGTAAACGCCGCCAGCAGAGGTGACACCCCAGACCGTGCCGTCAACACCCACACCAACATCAGTGAGTGCACCAGCAATCTGAGCCCAGGGATAGCTCTCGTCAGGCGCGCCCGTGTAACTATAGATGGCGTCATAGGCGTTGATGCCCCAGACATCGGCGGCTGATCCGACAGAGATTTCAGTGAGCGTGCCGGTCACAAGGGTCCAATCATTGGAAGCTGAGTCATAGCGATAGATGTTGCCAGCCGAGTTGACGCCCCAGACTGCGCCGTCAGCGGCCGCACTGACATCAGTAAGGATACCAGGAATCTGGACCCAGGGATCACTGTCATTGCCCGTGTAACGATAGATGTCGCCATCAACATTGACACCCCAGACATTTGTGGCTGATCCAACAGAGATGGCTGTGAGTGAGCCAGTGATTTGGGTCCAACCATTGGAGCCCAAAACAAAGCGGTAGATGTCTCCGTCTGAGTTGACACCCCAGACTGTGCCATCATAGGCCGCACCAACATCGGTAAGGGCACCTTCGATCTCGAACCAGGGACTGCTGTCATCCCCAGTGTAACGATAGATATTGTCGTTGGCGCTGACGCCCCAGACATTGGTGGCTGATCCAACAGAAATTTTCGAGAGACCATTAGAGATAGGTACCCAATCAGACATTGCGGGCTATAAAGCTGATGAAATAGGGATGCCAGTGTAAGCATATCGAATAAAATGTGTGCAAGTGGAATTGTGTACACACCTTCGACAGCGTAAGTGAGTGATGGGGAAATGGCCTGTGGACATGCCCTTTATAAAGTGCGGGGACTCTTCCATGAAGTGAGAGAAGAGTAAAACTTCCTAAAATAAATATCCTGTGTTGGCCCCGAGTCACATAGAAGCCAGCCAGACCAGGAAAGTGCAGTCCAAGGATGTCCAGAGAAGCCTTACTGTCCATCCGGAGCGCTGAATAGCACTGGAACAGGGTGGAGCATCACATGGCCACCCTTGAAGGTGAACTTAGCCGCCGTACACTGCAAGTAAAACCTATGAAGCAACTGGCGGTAAACTTGAAACATTGGGCCGCTTCTTGCAGCGCCTAGATATCGGATATACCCTAGGAAGAATGTTGTCAGCACAAACGGGTGCCTTGGCAGTTCCCCAATCAACTACTTTGCTCGTGATGGTCCCTATAAAATTCGACAACATGTCCCAGGCTGCAATGAAGCAAGTCTTGGTGATCATCAAGTTTGCTCACAAGAAGGTTAGTAATTTTCATGATTTATCAGGAATAGTACCATTCCCACCAGCCATGATTGGCGCTCAGCGCCCAGGAGTATGACTGATCGAAACTTGTACACTGCACATAATGGCAAGCGCCTCGGAGGCATCCACCAGAAACAAACAATGCTTCATATATCTCGAAGGGGGTGATGGCCCAAGTTTAACAATCGGTCCGAATAGGAATTACACCGCACACTGGGAAAAAGGCGGAACGTTATGAGCGCTACGGAAGTCAGTGGTACGTACGCCATCCACCTACTCGTCGAGATGCCTGTATTTGGATAACTACATTGGATATAAAGGGTGGTAGCGGCAGAAATGTGCTGAGGACAGTGCTGCCCGAGCTGGCGGGTGAGTGGCCAAGGCAGTTGGCAGCGGGCTGTTGTCGAGATCTGGAATCGAAGGGAGAGGTAGAGGGGCAGGATACGTTATGGGAGATGTGGCTGATGGTATGCATGCGTCATCTCATGGAGTTATGGGATAGGTGCAGCAAGAATGACAGTCATAGTATTGCTGGCGGCGAGTGCGAACTTAGCTAAGTGAGATTGCACATCGTCTGATCGTCATGACGGTCTCACCTCCTCTCATCGCTTGACCACTCTTCAACTCCTCTACAAAGTCCTAGCTGAATTTTGTGCAAGGACATGCCTGGCATTCCTGTCGTTGCTCGGGAGGTCAAGGGAACCATTGAAAGAGTCGTATTTCTTTCGTCGTTCTGTCAATTTGTCATTGATACGACATAATTTCATGACCGCGTAGCTGACCGAGATGGACAGTTGTTGAGAATTCTGGCAGTCGGAGCGCAATATCATGTCCAAGTTGTCGACGCCGCAACACGCAGGACCTCTGATATGGTCGTTGACACGTTGGCCAGCGCACAGCGTGAGAATGGAGGACTTCGGCCCGGGTATTACTGTAAGGCGCGTGCACTACGTGTCTTTCATCGTTACCACCGTCGTCTTTGGCAAATATCGCATTTCAAATCCAACGATACGACTAGATCAGTCCGTATGGATGGGTTAAAATGACCGTCTAGCTCATGATGATCGAGTATGTTTTTTCTTTTGCTGTGCGGGCTTGGTCGTGTTGTGCGGGGCCAAATTTTGAAGCTCACATCTTACTGTAAGCTTTTTCCAGACGCTGAAGGATGTCGCTACGCCCTCCCTCCTGAGTAGCCAAATTAAAATGTTTATTCAACCTGAATGATACCAGCCGTGAGACCCAGATTCATTCCCTTCTGTTTCTCCTGTCTCCATGGAGGAAGGGAATCCGGAGACAAGGTAATGACCACGGTGAATCTGGATGAGATCGTGTTGATACGTGCGGACGGAGTCCTTGCCCATGTGAGCTGGGGTACAGAGGTGGCGTACTTTGATTACTGGTGGGATCGCGGTAGGTTCAGAGTCTCGCTCATCGGCAATGTCTAATTGACAGAGATTGGGACGACTTTATTTCTTCACGCATTATTCTGGCGCTGGTAAAACGCCGCCCGCAAAGAACGTGGGATATGATGATTTCCTGCGATTTGGATGGAAAGACTTTCTGACACTCAAGTTTTGATGCACACCAAATCAGAGTCCCAGGAAGGTACTGGTTTGGATTACTTTACAATGCAGAGGATGTCATTTCCAGCGAAAGCTGGATACTGTAACATTGAAGATTTTCTCTTCGTACAGGGTGTTGACAATTGAACGTCGTAATCGTAATTTGGATGGCAGGGCTTTCTCTGGGTCTTCCGAGTCCATGCGCATTGATGCGGTTTGAATATCCAGATGAAGTACTGTCTTTGGATATCTTTGCAACCGTGACGTAGTGCCGGTAGATGCCATGGGTATCCGATAACGTTTAATTGCTTGGTAGAGGTCTAGGAAAGTTTGAAAAAGTATGGAAATGTTTTGGGACAACGAAGAAACATGCCTGGGCAAGGGTTCCAGCACAATTGTCAACGTTGCGGCCAAATTTAACGTCTGATCTTTTGATATCATGGATAACATCCATCTTGGTCCCCGTAGATCTCGTGGTCTTAGTAGCATCAGATAAAGGCAGAGTACCAACACGAGGTCTATCCGATGGCTGATGAGCCATGGGTATCGGACTAGGCTTAACGAAACTAATACTATCGTAGATTTTGCGGTGGGGCACAGTGTGTCGCGAGATTTCGTTCTAAGTTGTCTGTTTGCAAATCTAGGACTGGGTGTGAGGAGAGGAGAGAGAATGCGAAAACGTAGCGACACAATATGGTCTCTGTCGAAGGACATCTCTACAAGGATGCATTGCAAGCCAAGCATAACAAGTCGGATATGGTGTAACGGCTAACATGGCTGTCTTTCAGTACTGGGGAGTTTTCAAAGTATAGTCCTCATCTTTGAGAATTCGCTGAGCACAGCAGCCCCGGGTTCGACTCCCGGTATCCGAACTTTTTTTTCCCCTCAAGAGTGGGCGGCGAACTCGTGTTCCAAGGCATTTAGGAGATAAAAATCCGCTGATCAAGTTCATACACGGTTCCTCCTTAAATATCCTTGTCCGTACGTGCAGACTAGACAATTCCATATGCCTCCCGTTCCTCCTTCGTCCACTCAAACACGGGCAACGGATGTGCCTCCGTGTTATACACCCACTTCTCGAGTGGGAGCAGATCCTCGTCCAAAAACAATAAATAGAGGTATTTGAGCGTTTCCGCCAAAAAGTAGCTACCGAAAAATGAGCCAGGACAGATGATAAACACACGGCGACGTACCTCGGCATCGAGTCTCTGAGCATAGGGTAAGGAACGTGGACGCTGTCAACACTGGCGTACCCCGAGTCGGTCTTGGCGTAGCGTTCGATAGCCTGGAAAATTTCCCAGCCGCGGTAACGCCATTTAACATCGCCCGTCGTTCGCCACAGTATATACAGCGACTCGACCGTCTGCCAAGGAAGAGATAAGCATACACGCATACACGCACTCAAGCACAAGACCGCGCACCTCTGGCCGCAGGAAATACCCTGGATCTCGGATATAATAGTCCCGCCCGTACGTACTCATCGGCCTCCCCTTGACCCTTGCAGGCCCCTTGCGCAACAACGCCTCGACCGTCACGTTCTCCGGAAACGGACTGTGCCACGGTTTGATATCGCCCACACCTGGCGGCGGGCTTCCCCGTCCCCCGAAAGACCACCACTGGTCCTCGTCCTCCTTCCACGCGCGCAACGCATCAATCCACCGTATACCGCCCAATTCGCGGTCAAAGTCCATCCGCATGGCTTCTGGTCCGAGTCCGGTGGGTTGGTCCGCGTAAGTAAGGTAACAGGTTTGGGCGATGCCTTCGGCCGCCCACAGGTGAAGATCCTGTAGGTTGAACTCGGCGAGATGTGCATAGTCGAGACGGTCAGTTGGAAGCAGGTCGTCCACGAGTGCGGTGACATCGATGCCAAGGGCATCGAGGCGGTTAAGCGGAAGGAGATGTGCGCCGAGGGCGAGTAAACCGGGGAAGAAACACGCGAGGTGTTGGAAATTATGCGAGGGGAGGGGGGTGCGTTTCGCCGCGGTCACGTCAGTCACATAGAGGAGTCCACGATTAGGGGTGATGAAGAGCAGGTTGTTGATGACGTAGGATGTGAAACGCAGATCTGTGGCAAGGCGGTGTCAGTATCAGTGTCGATTGACACGGATATGACGCAATACGGACACATTTCAAGATTACGCTTGTCTGTACGGGCGGTCAGTAGGAATTGTTTAAGGGTGTATTCGTGTCCGCTGTCTGCAAGGGCGCCGACAGAGAGTTGGATTGATTCTAGACAGATGCGTCAGTCGATTGCGAGGGTGATAAACGAACGACTCACTATTCGATGGAGCACCTACATTAAGGTTCCAGTTTGTGGGATACATCCCACCTGTCCGTGTGAGATCTGCATTGTATAAAACGTCGGTGATTGACGTCGCCTGAAATCCTACATGAGCATGAATGCTGCACAACAAGAACAGCACACGTACGTGATCAACGTGTTCCTTTTTACCCGTGATCTTGCCCAGGTATGCATACTCGAGCTGACAGGACGCCATTTCCGCTAGTATGTTCGTAGGGGTGACAAAGTATTTCTTCCTAAGGACATGTTCAGGATTAGATCCCGAGTGCTATAAAGAACTGACCTGTAGGTGTCGACTCTAGGGACCGGTAACCCTTTGGTCGTGTTAAACGCAGGTGCCAAAATAGTCCCGAGTTCGTCCGCCTTGTCCCGCAAGAGGTCATCACCGGTCATGGCATACGCAGACAATAATCCGCCGAGATGGCGAATAACTGTTTCGAAAAAAGGAACGTATATGTTCTAGTGGAGCGAGTTATTGAATAGAAGAAAGAACAAGTAGCAAACGCACATTTGGTAGCGAAAAGTTGCTGTTACTGATGACCGGCAATGCACGCCTATACTCATCCTCGAACCCCATAAGCAACATCGTATCGAGAGAATCCACTGCAGTAACCGCCCATCCATTGAAACTGTTGCGGATGTCAATGTGGATGCCCAGACGGAACGCAGGGACACGTGTTCGTCTACGGGCGTGCGCAAAAGACTCACTTGTCGACGGTCATGTTGGACACAGGCATTAGTTCGTCGTGCGGAAAGGCGTGTTCTTCGTAACCATGATAGGCATGTCGAAACGCCTCCTTCACTTGTGCTGCTCGATCTGCCCAGACTTCGGGCGGCTCCGGAGGCCAGAAAAGAATGTTTTCGGAGGAGAGAAAGAATCCATCTCGTCTGAGGTAACCATAATAAAGCATGGAGAGCATGGCGGAGCTGCCGAGTACCAGAAGAAGATGTCGGATGGTAATTCGGCGGTGTGGTCGGAAACGAAGGGATGTGACGACGCCGGAGGATGCGACATGGCGAAAGAGGTTGGACAACGTAGCCATGACTGCTGGACGACGTGGCACACAGCCCAGAAGAGAGCGCGCTGGTGCAAGTAGTACCTGACAGAGTCTGAGAAAAGGCACTTTAGCGTTGCCCTTATGTAAAACGACTTGTTACGGCTATGGCGACGATCAACATTTCCAACTTCACAACACTATCAAGACGAGCAGTATGTGGTTTTCTAAATCATATCACTCCAACATTGTCCGTCACTCCAAACATCTGGTTCTCAGAGGATCACATTGATGGGGCTGCACCCAACATTGATGAGCCCATCCTGCAAGGGACCGGTCAGCTCGGATATCAGCCGCACTGAAACACGACACACCATGGTCGTGTTGGCGCAACAAACTGCCTGTTGCTGACAGTTGTTCGTATCGATGATCCCCGCACAGTCGATCCCGATATCGCCCGCATAGCCGGCAGCCAGGCCGAGCAGGTCGTCGAGCTCTTCAAGGTTGAGCCCGTTGAGAAGTCCACCGAACAGGCCACCGACTAGACCACCTGCTTCAATCTGCTGCTGCAAGCTACCAGACTGAAATAAAGGCGTTCGACGTGTCAGAATGGGTGGAGCTAAAGGTAGGGTTGGACGTACGGTTGTGGTGGTGTTGCAGCAGCTCAAGGTGCCGACGTCGCACGGACCGCTCATGCCGCGACCAGCCAGGGTCGCGGCACCCTTGGCGATCACGACAACAGACAAGACGATGGATGATTTGAAAACGCGAGCAAACATGGTGCGAAAGGACGAGGAAGCAAGTACAGAATGCGAGCAGGGAAGGCAGAGGGAACGAGCCTGGATAATGGCTGGGGGTGGGGCCAGGCTTTATACCTTCTGCGACACAGGTCTGTGCGCTGTTTTGCTTGCAATGTATCGTCCCTAAAATAAAAAGGATATCCTCAGGAAAACTTGGCACGTCCGGGTCGGCCGTCGAAGCATTGACTCCTGAGTAGCGCCCATTCTCGGTGTGGCGGCCAAGTTATTCCTATCGTAGAATGTCTGGAAGAACGCGCAGAAGGATCAGGAAATGCAGTGTTCGTTTTAGAACATCAACGAGACATGCGCCGAATCAAGTTCGAAACCAGATTAAATATATTAGAATTCGACCACGGGCGGTCTGTTTGTCCGACATGGATCGTCGTCATTTAGACTGTGTTCTCATCTCCAGGAACAAAATCAATTGATGGTAGATCCGAATCAGGAAACGACATGCGCGAGATTAACTCCCGCGGAAGTACATCCGGCAGATCGCGCCGAAATATATTCACAGTTAACCTCGGTCGAAGGTCGATTCCGTTTTGCGTAGCCTTCCATTTTCATCCGTGTCAATGATCAGAATTACTGAAAATCAATATTAATAGGATGATGTCGAGGTTCATGGGCTTCCATCTCGGGGGGACTTTTCAGGCATGACCTTCCCTTCTGGCGCCACCCTTTTAGTGTCTTCACCGCCCTGTTCCTCGGAAGAAGGTTTCTTTCAAAGGGGCTGCCTGTGAGCGCCACGTCACGTCTCCCGCATGGTAGTCTTCTCTTCCTCAGAACACGGAATGCGCCGATGGATGTCCACGAGGGGGTGTTATAAATGGTCGTCCGTCGTCGAAATCGGAATGTTTCGCTCCCCGGTGTCGCTCGATAGTGTATGTTCTCCAAGCACCGTGTACGACCTCCCTCGGAGGCTCGGAGATGCCAAAACTTCTAGCCCGATTATGATACCAAACCTAGAAGTTCCAAACCGACACGCATACGGTTGTCCGCTATACTCGTTACGATATCGTCGCTCGAGATGATTCATATCATACGTCGACTCCTCCGAGCTTGCCTTCTGTGAGGTGTACTCAAGACCATCGGCCGGGACCGCCGGGTATGTTCTAGGGGACAGCGTGAACACGCGATGGGGGCTGAACTTGGATAGCGAGTGCGAGATGAAATTTTAGGTGTACGGCGCGAGATACGTTGAACGATAGGTTTGTGTAACCGAGTCTATCGCCAGTGAGGGAAGGCTAGGGTGGAGCCTTCGATCTTTCTCTCTTCCATAAACTAGGATTCTTATTCCTGGACAGTTCAATACGAGCCGTGACGTACGCTAGGATCACCACTTGCAGAGCAATTCCTTGCCGCATGCCACTGGTACCGGTGAACCATTGGCTAACAATCGCAGCTACCATGAATGGTGAACCTCCCACTTTCTGGTGAGCTCGAGAAAAAGAAAAGACTCGTAGATATGTGCGGACAATGCAATCCATGCAGCCCTCGAAATTACACATCGACTGCTTACCAAACCATTTAGAAGCTCGAGGATAATGAGAACCGTGGATAAAGATGATACGAGCGTAAGAAAAGGGGAATGGGATGCTTTACTAATTGAAAGGCACCCACGACTTGGTTAGTGGACTCCGAACAAGAGCGGCTCAGATGTTATTATCGAGGGCCATCTAAACATCCCTCTGGCATGGTGACACTGAATCTCCAAGAATCGTACATTATCGGTTTATCCACAAAAGACATGGGAGCCTCTGGCTATAGATTTACATAAGAGGGTTCCAACCATGGGCCGACCGTCCGAGTCGGGATGTAAGGTGAACCCACACGGCCAGAGTTTGCACACCGGACGAGATCTCAATTCGAGGATGGAACTCTGTCAAACAGCTCAGCACACATGCGCTCGTTCGGGTACGGTTAATAGATGCTCGTCCAAGACTTGTACCGGAAGTTGGGTCGTCAACACGGCATCATGCCTGCCAGTGACACCATCCGAGTCCCGGGCCAAGTCGCTGCTGACGCCTCAGTCACTCATATCTGCACTGAGCGTCAATGCGTACCTTGAACGAGGATGAAAGTCAAGAAGCGATCTGACTGCCTTGTACGACACAATGGTGCTGAAGTGCGTCGGAAATCAATCAGTCTGGAAGACGGGTTCTGACGGTGGCTTGTAGAAATACCTGACGGTCATAGCTAGCGGTAGTTTGTCAGCAACGTCTCACATACACAACAACGAACCTCCGACGCACCACAACTTGCAGTTATGCCTACCATAGCTGGCATGCGTTCAGTCGCGACCACAAAAAAGAAAAAAGGGACTTTCATACAGGCGGAACCAAAAAAGGCAAAGACCTGTAGATGGTAAATGACTTGGGATGGGGCGCTAACAAGTAATGAAGCAGTCCGAACCGTTGGTGGGATGGATACTACTGCCGCAACGGCGAAATAAAAGAGGCCTTGTGCCCGTAAACGCTCCTTTAGGGGAGATTTACGAGGTTGTTGTGATAACTTTACAAATGAAAATATGAGGACAATGAAGTCATAGCACACATCTAGAGCGTATCGAATGAGGAGCGTTCTACAGAGAGTGTGATATGGTGACGCACTGAACATGAAGACTGTTACGGTCATTTCAGGATGTGCAAGATAGAGAACGCATATCCCGTCTGATCTCTGAGTTTTAAGATTCAGGACGTCTCATCAGAGTATGAAGTATAAAAAGAAAACAGGGAAAATGGGACCATACCTACTATCAACAGCCCCCATTGTCCGAGAGCAGCAAGCAACAACAGCGTGCGAACCAGGCAAGAGTCGCTCCACATCACCCATCTGCGCTGCTCGTGAGATACAGATAAACCAATGCACACCATTGCCGGAACTCACGTGCGAATCATGAGGTTTGTTGAGGAGGATGCTGCAGCAATACCTACCGCTAGCTGCGCTCGAGCTTAGTTCAAAACAGCATCTTTGTGTGGTCGGAGTCATCTCACCACTGTGAAAGTGGTCCCGGCTATCCTCAAGGGATTAGTTGCAGAGAGCGACTGCGATAGACAGATGGGAACTGACGTCCGCAATCGAAGGGAACCGGGGACATTTGAATAGCACTGCCCTTGAAATTGAGCGAGCATTTAATTTTGATCGTGAGACTTACAATAAAAGGAGAGACATCAAAAGAGATATCCTTCCAACCACATACGGGACCTTCAGGTGGAAACTCATTAACGGTGACAAGAATGATGAAGATCCGACAGCTTACAAGAGGCCACCGAAAGGGTAGACGCCGACGAATAATGGCGTATTCTATACCTATGGATGTGAAGTACTCCCATCTAAAAAATGCTCAGCAGTGCGCCTTTCTACCGACCTGAACCTGGACAGAGGAAACATACCCGTAAGCGCCCAGTTGCAAAAATATCAGATTTCCATGGAGAGCGGCGAGCTGAGCCTCTACATCGGGGTCTTGCCACCAGTGAACCATTGTTCGAAGAACTCGTGACACGCGATTTCGTTCGCTAGAAGAAACGAGCATAAGCTCTAGGATCCAAGACGGTCGGAAGAACAACGCCTTCCAGTGCACTATTTATCTGTCATCTTTTGAGTTTAAAATGAACTCAGGGCCTTGCATAGTACCTCCCTGTTTCACATTGCCTTCGTCAACTCGGTTAAAGTTTCTCCCGCTGATTCAGAGTGTGAGAAGCCGATCAAAGAGACGAACGCAATATTAAGTCTCCGCTTGTTTGTTCCAATTGCAAGTCAAATTTCCCCGTGGATTTCATCTAGTTCCCAGAGGTTCAAACACGTGAGGTCCAACCCTGCGGTCCCTGCCAGACAGGCTCAGGCTACCACCGACGTCCTGAGGCCTCCCGAAGTCCGTGCATCGCGGGCTAGCCTGTGGGGTTAGGGTAATCCCAACGTAGGGCCGCTCTTTTTGCATATATATGCAGATCAACCAGAGACTCGTACAAACTCTCAGAAGAAGCAAGCCGTGCCGAGCGTTCTTCGGATTGTTCAAGCCAAGTGCGTCATATTTCGGGACAACAACCAGTCCTGGGTTCAGGCTGGCCCTGGCTTACAAAGATGCAATCACCTCTTTCATCTGACTTTCCTAAGCGCTAGGAAAGTCCTGGCAAAGCTGACCGTTTTGTGTTAGGGTAGGCACCCATTATGTGAGCCCCTTTAGCGAGTCGCTTGAGGCCGCTTAGGCCGAAGCCAACCAATCAGAGC